>NW_022639294.1:0-2500 GCF_010993605.1 Petromyzon marinus
CTCTCCCCCCCCCATCTCTCTCCCCCCATCTCTCCCCCCCCCATCTCTCCCCCCATCTCTCCCCCACCCCCATCTCTCCCCCCCCCCCATCTCTCCCCCCCCATCTCTCCCCCCCCCATCTCTCTCCCCCCCCCATCTCTCCCCCCCCATCTCTCTCCCCCCCCCCATCTCTCCCCCCCCATCTCTCTCTCCCCCTCCCCCCACGTCTCCCCCCCCCCACCCCCCGTGGCGATGTTGATTGAAATCTTCCTCTCACACCCCCTCACCCCTCCCTGACCCCTTCCCCCTCACCCCCTCCCCCTCTTCGTGCTGCTCACGACCATTAAGGACCTTCATGATAGTGAGCGGGCCCGGGTAAAACTACGTGGCCGGGAGTCAGAGCCATTCCCTATACACCTTGGGGTGCGACAGGGATGTCCTCTGGCTCCCACATTATTTAACATCTATTTTGACCACGTAGTTCGTGAAGCCTTCGATGGCTGTACCGGAGGAATTTCCATCTGGTGCAGATACAATGGGAGGCTGATCGATGCCCTGGTGCGGTCAAGAGAGACAGCTCCCTATTGGTCAACCACGTTATGTATGCTGATGATCTGGGAGTCGCCGCTCACTCAGAGGAGGAGTTAGATGATGATGATTCTGCTAATGACGATTCTACTGATGATGATTCTGCTGATGATGATTCTACCGATAACGGTCATTCTGCTGATGATTCTGCTGATGACGATTCTGCTGATGATGATTCTACTGATGATTATTCTACTGCTGATGATTCCGCTGATGATTCTGCTAATGACGATTCTACTGATGATGATTCGGCTGATGATGATTCTACTGATGATGATTCTACTGATGACAATTCCGCTGATGATGATTCTGCTGATGATGATCATACTGATGATGATCCTACTGATGATGATTCCGCTGATGACGATTCTGCTCACAATGATTCTACTGATGACGATTCTGCTGATGATGATTCCGCTGATCTTATCTTTCCCCACAGCCTCTTATCCCGTTCTCGCCGGCATCCCGCCAGAGTTCCTCACCTCCTCCACCTCCTCCTCCTCCACCACCACCACCGCCATCACCTCGTCACCTTCCTCGTCGTATCTGCGACGATCTCCGCTCTCCTCCTCGCCCACCAATGACGACCGGGAGGTCTCGGAGCTCACAGCGAGGGCTGCCCCCTCGCTCCGCTGGACCCCCCCTCACCCCCGCAACCCCCAGCCCCCCGCAAAACCGCCCCCCTTACCCACAACCCCCCGCGGCGGCGGCGGCAGCGGCGGCTCCCACAATCCCCTGCGGCAGAGCGGGCGCGGCGGCCATCTTGGTACCGGCGGGCTACGTGGCCGGGGTAGCCGGCGGCTTCTCCAGTTCCTCGCTCGTGTGAGGGCCCCCCCCCCCCTGCCCCCCCCTGCCCCCCCCCTGTCCCCCCCCTGCCCCCCCCCTGCCCCCCCTGTCCCCCCTGCCCCCCTCCACCTTCAAACTCATGGAAGTTTATGGGGTTCCTGTGTAAGTCTGTGAGACTCTGTGGTGTGAGTCTATGGGTTTCACGTGTTGATGAGGCTATGGGGTTCCTGTGTAAGTCTGTGACCCTCTGCGGTGTGAGTCTATGGGTTCCTTGTGGTGATGAGGCTATGGGGTTCCTGTGTAAGTCTGTGATCCTCTCAGGTGTGAGTCTATGGGTTTATTGTGTTGATGAGGCTATGGGGTTCCTGTGTAAGTCTGTGACCCTCTGTGGTGTGAGTCTATGGGTTTCACGTGTTGATGAGGCTATGGAGTTCCTGTGTAAGTCTGTGAGACTCTGTGGTGTGAGTCTATGGGTTTCACGTGTTGATGAGGCTATGGGGTTCCTGTGTAAGTCTGTGGGACTCTGTGGTGTGAGTCTATGGGTTCCTTGTGTTGATGGGGCTATGGGGTTCCTGTGTAAGTCTGTGATCCTCTCAGGTGTGAGTCTATGGGTTTATTGTGTTGATGAGGCTATGGGGTTCCTGTGTAAGTCTGTGACCCTCTGTGGTGTGAGTCTATGGGTTTCACGTGTTGATGAGGCTATGGAGTTCCTGTGTAAGTCTGTGAGACTCTGTGGTGTGAGTCTATGGGTTTCACGTGTTGATGAGGCTATGGGGTTCCTGTGTAAGTCCGTGGGACTCTGTGGTGTGAGTCTATGGGTTCCTTGTGTTGATGGGGCTATGGGGTTCCTGTGTAAGTCCGTGAGACTCTGTGGTGTGAGTCTATGGGTTTCTAGTGTTGATGAGGCTATGGGGTTCCTGTGTAAGTCTGTGAGACTCTGTGGTGTGAGTCTATGGGTTTCTAGTGTTGATGAGGCTATGGGGTTCCTGTGTAAGTCTGTGAGACTCTGTGGTGTGAGTCTATGGGTTTCACGTGTTGATGGGGCTATGGGGTTCCTGTGTAAGTCTGTGAGACTCTGTGGTTTGAGTCTATGGGTTTATTGTGTTGATGAGGCTATGGGGTTCCTGTGTAAGTCTGTGAGACTCTG
>NW_022639294.1:7500-73205 GCF_010993605.1 Petromyzon marinus
GTGGGTGAGTGAATGAGTGAGTGGGTGAGTGAATGGGTGAGTGGGTGGGTGAGTGGTTGGGTGAGTGAATGAATGGGTGGGTATGCGAGTTGGTGGGGGAGTGAGCGGTTTAGCAAGCGAATGGGTGGATGAGTGGGTGGGTGAGTGAATGGGCGAGTGAATGGGATGATGAGTGAGTGGGTTAGTGAATGCGTTAGTGAATGAGTGGGTGAGTGAATGGGTGAGTGAATGAGTGAGTGGGTGAGTGAATGGGTGAGTGAATGAGTGAGTGAGTGGGTGAGTGGGTGAGTGAATGGGTGAGTGGGTGAGTGAGTGAATTGAGTGGCTATTTGACATTACACGTCATACGCAAGTGTGTTGAGCACAACGCGGTGGTGGCGGAGGGGGTGGGGTTCCACGTGTGGCTGTGACGTCACTGAGACGTCATCGTCGCTGTGACGTGAAAATGGCCGACCGCAGCACTTGCCCCGCCAGTCTGGTGAAGCTACGCGGGTTGTGGCGCTTTTACATTTGTCTCGTGATCTCTCGTCTCAAATAAACGAAATGAATTCCGTGTGAGGTTCAGTCTCTCTGTGTCTCTCTGTGTCTCTTTGTCTCTCTTTGTCTCTGTGTCTCTCTGTGTCTCTTTGTCTCTCTGTGTCTCTTTGTCTCTCTGTGTCTCTTTGTCTCTCTTTGTCTCTGTGTCTCTGTGTCTCTCTTTGTCTCTGTGTCTCTCTGTGTCTCTTTGTCTCTCTGTGTCTCTTTGTCTCTCTTTGTCTCTGTGTCTCTCTGTGTCTCTTTGTCTCTCTGTGTCTCTGTGTCTCTGTGTCTCTCTGAGTCTCTCTTTGTCTCTGTGTCTCTCTGAGTCTCTTTTTGTCTCTGTGTCTCTCTTTGTCTCTGTGTCTCTCTGAGTCTCTCTGTGTCTCTCCGTGTCTCTCTGTGTCTCTTTTTGTCTCTCTGTGTCTCTGTGTCTCTGTCTCTCTGTGTCTCTTTGTCTCTCTTTGTCTCTGTGTCTCTCTGTGTCTCTCTGTGTCTCTCTCTTTCTCTCTGTGTCTCTCTTTGTCTCTGTGTCTCTCTGTGCCTCTCTGTGTCTCTTTGTCTCTCTTTGTCTCTGTGTCTCTCTGTGTCTCTCTGTGTCTCTGTGTCTCTGTCTCTCTGTGTCTCTTTGTCTCTCTGTGTCTCTGTCTCTCTGTGTCTCTCTGTGTCTCTCTGAGTCTCTCTGTGTCTCTGTGTCTCTCTGTGTCTCTTTGTCTCTCTGAGTCTCTCTCTGTATCTCTTTGTCTCTGTGTCTCTCTGTGTCTCTTTGTCTCTCTTTGTCTCTGTGTCTCTTTGTCTCTTTGTCTCTCTGAGTCTCTCTCTGTATCTCTTTGTCTCTGTGTCTGTCTGTGTCTCTTTGTCTCTCTTTGTCTCTCTGTGTCTCTTTGTCTCTCTTTGTCTCTTTGTCTCTCTGAGTCTCTCTCTGTGTCTCTCTTTGTCTCTGTGTCTCTGTGTCTCTCTGTGCCTCTCTGTTTCTCTGTGTCTCTGTCTCTCTCTTTGTCTCTCTGTGTCTCTCTGTGTCTCTCTCTGTATCTCTGTCTCTCTGTGTCTCTGTGACTCTCTCTCTGTGTCTCTCTCTGTCTCTCTCTGTCTCTCTCTGTCTCTTTTTGTCTCTCTGTGTCTCTCTGTCTCTCTCTCTGTGTCTCTGTGTCTCTCTGTTTCTCTCTGTCTCTCTGTGTCTCTCTCTTTGTCTCTCTTTGTCTCTCTGTGTCTTTCTGTCTCTCTCTGTCTCTCTGTGTGTCTCTCTGTGTCTCTGTGTCTCTGTCTATCTGTGTCTCTCTCTGTGTCTCTCTCTCCCTCTGTCTCTCTCTCTGTCTCTCTCTCTGTCTCGTTTTGTCTCTTTTTGTCTCACTCTGTGTCTCTGTCTCTCTCTTTGTCTCTCTGTGTCTCTCTGTCTCTCTCTCTGTCTCTCTCTGTGTCTCTCTGTCTCTCTGTGTCTCTCTCTCTGTGTCTCTGTCTCTCTGTGTCTCTCCCTCTGTGTCTCTCTCTGTCTCTCTCTGTCTCTCTCTGTGTCTCTCTCTGTCTCTTTTTGTCTCTATCTGTGTCTCTGTGTCTCTCTGTCTCTCTTTGTCTCTCTGTGTCTCTCTGTCTCTCTGTGTCTTTCTCTCTGTGTCTCTCTCTCTGTCTCTCTGTGTCTCTCTCTGTCTCTCTCTGTGTCTCTCTGTCTGTGTCTCTCTCTGTGTCTCTCTCTGTGTCTCTGTCTCTCTCTGTCTCTATGTCTGTGCCTCTCTGTCTCTCTCTGTCTGTGTCTCTCTCTCTGTGTGTCTCTTTCTCTCTGTGTCTCTCTGTGTCTCTCTGTGTGTGTCTCTCTCTCTCTGTGTGTCTCTCTCTCTTTATGTCTCTCTGTGTCTCTCTATCTCTCTGTGTCTATGTCTGTCTCTCTCTGTGTCTCTGTCTGTGTCTCTGTCTGTGTCTCTCTGTGTCTCGCTCTATCTGTCTCTCTCTGTCTCTCTATCTCTCTCTGTGCATGCTGGGAAGCGGGCGTGTCTACCCCGTGAAGAGGGCGTGTCTACCCCGTGAAGCGGGCGTGTCTACCCCGTGAAGCGGGCGTGTCTACCCCGTGAAGAGGGCGTGTCTACCCCGTGAAGCGGGCGTGTCTACCCCGTGAAGCGGGCGTGTCTACCCCGTGAAGAGGGCGTGTCTACCCGGTGAAGCGGGCGTGTCTACCCCGTGAAGCGGGCGTGTCTACCCCGTGAAGCGGGCGTGTCTACCCCGTGAAGCGGGCGTGTCTACCCCGTGAAGCGGGCGTGTCTACCCCGTGAAGAGGGCGTGTCTACCCCGTGAAGCGGGCGTGTCTACCCCGTGAAGCGGGCGTGTCTACCCCGTGAAGAGGGCGTGTCTACCCGGTGAAGCGGGCGTGTCTACCCCGTGAAGCGGGCGTGTCTACCCCGTGAAGCGGGCGTGTCTACCCCGTGAAGCGGGCGTGTCTACCCCGTGAAGCGGGCGTGTCTACCCCGTGAAGCGGGCGTGTCTACCCCGTGAAGCGGGCGTGTCTACCCCGTGAAGCGGGCGTGTCTACCCGGTGAAGCGGGCGTGTCTACCCCGTGAAGCGGGCGTGTCTACCCCGTGAAGAGGGCGTGTCTACCCCGTGAAGCGGGCGTGTCTACCCCGTGAAGAGGGCGTGTCTACCCCGTGAAGAGGGCGTGTCTTCCCCCTGCTCCTGGCGTTCACATTACCTGCCAGTGAGGGCCTAGTTTTTACGTATGCATCCTAGCCTCGCCTGACGTTCGTTTTTTGCACTTTCCAGCCACCTCTTTGAATCTCCGAGCACCATCGAGCGCGCATCTCCTCCCACTCCACCTCTGCGAGTGCCTCCAACAACAACAACAACAAACAACGCAGGCCCGTTCCTGCTCTCACCTCTGCATCTCTTTCTCTCATCGCACTCGTTTACTCGGCAAGCCTGCGGCCTACTCACAGCCCTGGCGCCTTTCCTCCCGCCTCTCTTACATCCCTCCTATCCTTCTGCTTTGCTGCAATCATTAAAATCGCTCCACTTTCTCACTCCCTCTCCTCTCTGCTCTCTCTCTCCACCCCCCAACTCTCTCCCAGCATCGCTGCTTCCCTGCCCCCGCAGCATCCATCACGCCACGTGGCGCTCATGACAACACCTGCTCACGGCCCCTCTCTCTCTCTCTCTCTCCTGTCGCCACACCGCGACCCCCCATCCCACCCCATCCCACTCTTATTTTCCACCCCATCCCACTCTTATTTTCCACCCCATCCCACTCTTATTTTCCACCCCATCCCACTCTTATTTTCCACCCCATCCCACTCTTATTTTCCACCCCATCCCACTCTTATTTTCCACCCCATCCCACTCTTATTTTCCACCCCATCCCACTCTTATTTTCCACCCCATCCCACTCTTATTTTCCACCCCATCCCACTCTTATTTTCCACCCCATCCCACTCTTATTTTCCACCCCATCCCACTCTTATTTTCCACCCATCTCTTCTTGTCTTGTTCTCTCCCTTCATTCGTGCAGCCAACGACGTTTATTTATCTATCTGCTCCTTATTTATTGGCTTATTTATTTTTTTTACTTTTTTTTTTACTTACTCACAAATCTGCTTTTGTTCTCTCGGTAAAGTCACCGCGTAGAATGGGAATAAATTGATAAAGTAAAACGATAAAATTCCCACGACGTTTCGGGCCACAACACAAGTGGCCTTCTTCAGGTGAAAGGGACAGACCTGTCGGGACGACAGAGCTTCAGAAAAGCTTGTGTTGTGGCCGAAGAAACGTCGTGGGAATTTTATTGTTTTCTTTTATTATTTCGTTCTCATTCTACGCGGCGGTGACTTCACCGAAAGAGCCAAAGAAGATGAATCCTTGCAGTCACGAAAGCTTTAAATCGAAATTTACTTGCAGATGCCACGCCACGCTACGCCGGAGGATCACGTCTCTCAAACCGCCCAACAGGGACTGTTCTGCTTCACCGCCACCTGCGATGAAGGTGGCCGACGTGATCGACGCCGCTGGGCAGAGCGTGTGGCCAAGCGGAACGTCGTCGCCGCCGCCGCTCCCACGGACCGCAGCTACGCGGTCCCCTTCGCCAACGCGGAGATGGCGGCGTGCGTCATCGCCACGGGGTGGGCTCGCCTTCAGGGGGGGGGAGATATTCGTGCGATGCACGCCTCTCTCTCCTTCCCCCGCGCGAAAAGTGCTCACCTCCCAACGCCCGCCCCACCCCCTCGCCCACCACCACCAACTTTCCTCAAAACCGCCGGCCTACAACGAGACCTTGAGCGGTTCGGCAAAGTCGCGTCCCGAGTCGTCGCGCTGCGCTTGCGCGCACACGGAACCGGTGGCGCGTCTTGTCGTTCAAGCGGCGAACTTTCGCGATCTTTAACGGCAACAACGCGGAACTCAACGTGAACTTAAAGTACGCTTCGGAAGGCTACGCCTACACCGGGTACGTGTCCGCCGCGTTGCCGCGCTGTTAGGTGTGCGGTGGCTTCGGCCATGCCCGTGCAAACTGCACGGGCAAACCGAAAGGAAAAAAACGTGCAGCCTGCAACAAACGTCACGCAGCAGCAGCAGCAACAGCAGCAGCAGCAGCAGCTACAGACACCGCAGCCTCAGCAGCAGCTGCAACAACAGCAGCAGCAGCTGCAGCAGCAGCTGCTGCTGCAGCTGCAGCAGCAGTTGCTGCTGCAGCTGCTGCTGCAGCTGCAGCAGCAGCTGCAGCCACAGCCACAGCTGCAGCAGCCGCAGCAGCGCCGGCAGCAGCAGCTGCAACAGCAGCAGCAGCAGCCGCAGCAGCCACCACAGCACGAGCGCCAGCTGCTGCTGCAGAAGCAGCGGCAGGACGCTGACCCGGCGACCGGTCGCACCAAGCCGCCCACCGACGACGAGGACGACGGCGAGGGCTTCACCCTCGTCACCTCGCACCAAGCGCAGGGCGAGGCCCGGCCACGGCGGAGGAGGCCACGCGGCCGCTAACCCTGAACGCTCGGCCACCGCCCGATCACGAGCCCCTACCCTTAAGGTCTGCGGAGCGGGATGAGCAACGGCCCCCCCAGCGAGCGCCGTCCCGGACGGCGTTGCGTGGGGATGAGCACGAAGACAATCTCGACGGCGACCCGCCTGTGGACACCACGGTGGGACGAGGGCCGCCAACGCCACCGCCGCCGCCGCCGCCGCCTCAGCATCCTCAGAGCGAGAGGAGCCAGCGGCCGGTGCGGCGGCTGACGGCGCCGCGCCGCAGGAAGGCGACGAAGGCCGGCTCGCCTCACCCGAGGGGAGAGCAAAAGACCCTCGACCACTACCAGAGGGCAGCCACCCTCTTCCCGACGAGGCCCTGCCATCGCCGACGGCAAAGCGAGGTTTCTGCCGAACCACTGGAGGACACCGACGACGAGGTGTCGGAGACCGAAGGAGAGGACGACGTGAGTGAGCTCAGCTCCTCGCAAGTCAACGGCGAGTGCGGTTACTCACCTGGAGACGTCCACAGCTTCCTCGGGGGAACACTTTCAGGAAGTGTCAAGTCAGGGTCCAAGCCGATTTCCCCGTTACCTCACCGCTTTCCTCAAAGCATCCCAACAAATTTGCCGCAACAGCGACGGGTTTGGTTTCTCGACTCAGGAATGCTACCGCCTGAAAGCGTTCGTGCGCAAGGCGAAGAAGGAGCTTACTTCTGCCCAGAAGTAACCCGGCCCCCCGCAACTACTGTTAACACTACCACCACCACCACCACCACGCAACTACACGATGGCTTCAGCTATTAAGGTCGCCAGTCTGAACTGTAACAGCGCTCGCAGTGACAAGAGGTGGGACCAGATCTGCCGCTTTGTCGAGGAGCACGAAGCATGATGTGAGACTCTCCTCCAGGAAACTCACCTCGACCAGATATGACTCTCCCCCAGGAAACTCACCTCGACGCCACTCTGGAGGCCCAACGCCAGCCTTTCCTAGGCGGCCGAGGCCTTCTTCAGCCACGCCGAGGACAACCTCGCCGGCGTGGCGATTGTGCTCAGTTCGCGGCTTGCACCAGAGAATGTCTCCTTCAAAGGCATCGTCAAAGGTCACTTGATTTCTGTCGAATTCGCCCTGAATAAATCCTGCCCCGGGTGCTACAACGTGTACGCGCCGAGCAGAACCCCCCGAGAGGAAGCTCTTCTTCGGCGCGCTGCGGGACGCGCTCGCGACAGACGACGCGGACGACGTTGCTCACCGTCGTGTGGGGGAGACTTCAACTTCGCCCTCGACCCGGCTCTCGACCGCAACACCGCCGAACCTCACCCTGAGTCCGCACGGCCGCTCGCCGAGCTCGTGCGGAGACTGGATCTGCGTGACGCGCGGCGACCGCAGCATCCGGCCCAGCGGCAGTACTCTCGGTACCGCTGCGGCTCTCAAGGCGGGAGGAGCCTCGCCGGGCTCGACCGACCGTACGTCAACGGCAGCGTCGTTGACCTGCTCGGGGACGGTAAAATCGTACCCTCCGGTTTCTCCGATCACCGCCCGGTCTCCGCGCTGCTGCGAATTCCCAGGTGCGGAGCAGCGCAGCGCCTACTGGAGACTCAACGTGCGGCTGCTTGACGACACCGACTTCAGGGAAACCTTCAAAGCCTTTTGGGCTCAGTGGCTGCCTGCCAAAGGCAGCTTCGGCTCCCACCGGCTGTGGTGCGACAACACAAAGGCGCAGGTTCAGGGGCTCTCCGTCAGCAGTTCATGAGCCAGCACGTCCGTCGCCGCCAAGGACGAGGTGGCGCGCCAACTGCAGAACGAGCTGCTGGCGCTTGAGGCGGAGCTGAGCTCACCCCACGGCACACAGCAGGGTGAGACGCTACCGGAGAAGCAGCGGCTTTTCAGGTCCATCACGGACGAGCAGGTGGCACGCCGTGCTTTTGTGTGCAAAAAAGATGCAGCGCCTGTCGCAAGATGGTCACTCTCCCTCTTAAGTTTTTCTTCCGGTTAAACAGAGCACCGGCCAACACCACGAAAATTCCCAGTTTGCGAACCCCAGATGGACAAACGGCAACGTCTATGAGCGAGATCGCCAAGACCGCCAGGGGTTTCCACTCGCAACTTTTCGCCGCCGAAACCATACGCGACGGGGCTGTCCGGGAGCTACTGGACGGGGGCCCTACCTTAGGAGTCCCCGAGCGGGGTCGTCTGGACAGCCCCCGTCACCCCGCAGGAGCTCCACACTGCTGTGAAAGGGCTCGCAGCCTGGTGAAGATCCCGGGGATTGACGGCCTGCCGGTTGAGTTTTACGCGGCCTTCTGGGATGAGCTTGGCCCTCCACTACTGCGATTGTTGACGGAGAGGCCTGCAAAACTGTGAACTCCCACAGAGCTGCAGGAGAGCCGTGGTCTCCCTGCTACCCAAGAAGGGGGACCTGCGCCTCGTCGTGAACTGGCGACCCGTGTCCCTCTTTGTGCGCCGACTACAAAATCTTCTCCAAGGTGCTGGCAAAACCGTCTCAAGACGGCGCTGGGGTCAGCTGATCCTGCCGGAACGGTCGTGTTGCATCCTCGGACGGTGCATACACGACAGCATCGGTACGGTCAGAGACGTGATCTCCCTTGCAGAAGCGCACAACGTGGACTTGGGCCTCCTCTTCTTGGATCAGGAGAAGCCCTTTGACAGGGTGAGCCACGAGTACCGTGGACAAACTCCTAACGTCGTTCGGCTTCGGCCCGGCCTTCATCTCGCACGCGAGGCTCCTGTACACGGGGGGGCACATCCAGCCTCTTGAAGATAAACCAGCGGCCCGGCGTCCCCGTTCCCTGTGACGAGGGGGGTCAGACGGGGATGCCCCCCTCTCGGGGCTGCTGTACCACCCTGTCCATTGAGCCGCTGCTACGCCGCCTGAGACGAAATCTGTCTGGCCTCGAAGTCCCGGGACCTGAGAACGCGGTCGTCAGGCTCTCGGCTTACACAGACGACGACGACGTCGTGATGCGTCGTCCTCAACGACGCGTCGCGACGTCTCCGCGCTCTGCCAGGCGGTTGCGGCGTACGAGACGGGGGGGGGCCTCCTCCGCCAGGGCCAACTGGCCCAAGTGCGAGGCCCCCCCCTCTGTGTGTTTGGGGTCGCGAGGCGGCGCTCGCTCTGTGCTCCTCCCAGGAGGAGTCGTTTGGCGGGACGACGGAGTCAAGTACCCGGGGGTTCACCTGGGGAAACCCACGTGATGACGACGTCGCTCTGAACAACCGGACCCAGCTGGCCGACGCTATCGAGGCTAAATGACTGACGTGGGCGCAACGCCTCGCTCCGCAGATGTCGTTCAGGGGCCAAATGCTCTCGTGCTGTGGCACAAGACCCAAGGCCCTCCAGCCTCCTGCTTGGCTACTCACCAGAGTCGACCGCTCACTCGCGCGCTTCGTCTGGCACGGGAAGCACCGGCTCAGGCCGGGTGTTCTCCGCCTGCCGGTGGGCGAGGGCGGCCGGGGTCCGGTGGACGTCGCCGCCGGGGTCGCGAGCTTCAGGCTCGTGGCGGTCAGGCGGCCGCCGTACGACCAGAAGGAGCTGCCCTGGAAGTCACCGGCCCTTGCCCTGCTGAGGAATGCAGGGGGGTGCCTGGGGTACGGAGAGGAGCTGTTCCTGATGGACCTGAGCCTGGTCGACTACACGAGGCTGCCAGGTTACCGCCGGAGCCTCTTGGACGCGTGGCGGAGCTTCGAGCGGAGCGGAACGCGGCGCGCCCTACGGCCTCGCGCGGTTCCTCAACGAGCCCCTCGTTCTGCAACGGCCTCTTCCAGGGGATCAGAGGGGAGAGGACCCTGGGCCTCTACGGCTCACATCGGCAGGGCTGCGAACGGTCTTCCACCTCGTGCAGGCCCCCACCAGCCCAAGTGGAAGACCGCAGCTGAGATCGCCAACACCGCAGGGCTCCGCTCCACGCTCGCTGGGGAGAAGCTGCTGCTGCGGGACGTTGCTCCACGCCATGAAGGAGCTGCGCCTGAAGCTGGAGGCACCAGGGGATGGTGGCGGCCCTCCACCCCCCTCCTCCTCCTTCCCAGAGTTGCGCTTCTCCTGTGCGCAGCCCCCCGGCCACAGCGACTCCGGCAAGCTCCTGAAGCTCCGAGGCCGCGGGAACGTTCCCCCTCAAGAGTGCCCCAAACACAGAGCCTCGACACGTGGCTGTGTCGAGGCGATGCATTCCCGGGCACCTGGCCGACCTACCGGACACAAAATGGAGAGACTGTTTCTCTCCCCTCATTGCGACCGCCCCTCAGTGGAAACAAACGTACAAAGTCTCCCGTAGCCAAGCCCTGCGGTGACCTCCAGTGGAGGTTGGCACATTGCACATTGCCATCGGCCGTGTGGCTCAGCCGAATCTCGCCGGGGGTAACAGACTTGGTGCATTTCTTGCGGTGCCAGGGAGGATCTGCCCCACCGGTACTTACGCTGCCAGCGGCTCAAACTCAATGTTCCGCCTTTTGGGGGAAATCTTCAGGAAACTGGGGGGTACCCTTCTACAACAGCAGCTTCCTATATGGGGTGGTGCCTTACCTGGCTAACAAACGCCATGACCTCGCCAACTTCGCCTGTGCTCAGGCGAAGATGGCAGTGTACAGAACGAGGAAAAAGATGCTGGAAGGTGACACTGACGGCTGCTCTGTGCTTCCAGTGTTCAGAGGACTGCCTAAGGCGCGGCTCCGGCTGGAGCACGCCATGTACCACACACACGTCGGTGATGTGCAGCGCGTCTTCTTCGAACGCTGGGGAGCCGGAAAAGCCCTCTGTACCAGCATGGACGGCACCCTCATGTTCACCTTCTGAAGCGATCGCTCGTCAATGTGACGTGCGCGAATGACCACCACAACCACGTGACTTTTCTTTCGTGTTGTGCGCGGTGCTTTTTAGCGCCACAGCGCGTGGATTTGTAACGTTTATTTTCATTTGTGTTGCTGGTGACTTTGTGTGTTTCATATCGAAATCCTCTCCAGTGCTTTTGCTGCTGGCAGCAATAGAAGTTGTTTAAAAGTCAAAAGTCTCTCTCGCTCCCTCTCTCTCTCTCGCTCGCTCTCACTCTCTCTGTCTCTCTCTTTCTCTCCCTGTCTCTCTCTCTTTCTCTCCCTGTTTCTCTCTCGCTCTCTCTCTCTCGCTCGCTATCTCTCTCGCTCTCTCTGTCTCTCTCTGTCGTGCTCTCTCTCTGCCTCTCTCTCTCTCCCTGTGCATGCTGGGATGAGCGTGTGTCCTTCAGGAGCTCCTGATTTTCGATCTCTGTGCACAGACAGGGGCCTGGGTTTTTCTCCATCCTGACCCTCGCCTGAGAGAGTCATTCTCTCGGTTTTCTTCATTTATTAAATCTTAATGTGTTAAACAACCTTCTCCCCTTAACTGTGAGTATTGTTACGTTGCGTGGTGCTGCCTATTGTCTGCTTTTCTGGTGGTTTTCCTTCGTCTAAACAGCACTCACCGCCACGCCCCAGGTCTGCTTGGTTTAGCGGCCTGGAGCCTCTGCCTCCCCCTCTCTCTGTTCCACTCCTTCCCTCACACCAATCCTCCTTATTTCTCTCTCGCTGTCTTATTGATCTTTCTTTCCTCTCCTTCTCGCTTGTAAATGACGTTTTAATTTTCTCTTTTTATACATTTTTTTGGGTCCATTATTCTCATCGCTCTTTGTTGAATTGCTGCCGTTCATCACGGCACAGCACAGCACGACAAGTTCGAGTCCCTCCCTCTCTCTCGGAGGAACGCGGCCGTTTGCTTTCCTCCACCCCGAGATCGACCGCGAGGTCGTCATTGCCGCGGTGATCGAGCGCGCCGGCCTGGCAGGCGCCCTCATTGCCCGGCGACGGAACCGCGGCGTGGTCATTTACGCGACCGAGGGGAGTTTGGCGACGCGCCTCGTGGAGACGGGACTCGACATCGAGGGGGAGCTGTCCGTGCGGTGCTCCCCTCTCTCTTCTTCCCCCGCCGTTAAGGTGCTGATCTCCGACGCGCCACCCTTCCTCAGAGGCAGCGAACTGCAGCGAGACTTTGAGCGGCCCGGCACGATCGTCGCGCGCATCATCACAGCTGCCTTTGAGGACGCGGGACCCAAAGCTTGGCACGCATCATGTCGCTCCAGCGACAAGCCTTCGTGATCCTGAAGGACAGCGGCACGGACCTCGACGTGACCTTCAAGCACGCGGTCGAGGGCTGCGTCTACACCGTGCACGCCTCCACGGCCGTGCCGCGGCGTTTCGGGTGCGGTGGTGCCGGCCACGCCCGGAAAGAACGCCCGGCCAGGGAAAAGGAAACAACTGCTCAGCCTGCACCAACACACACAGTGCAGCAGCAACAGAAGCAGCAGAAGCCACAGCAGCAGCAGCAGCAGGAGCAGGAGCAGCCGCAGCAGCGGCAGAACCAACAGCAGCAGGACGATCCACCACTGCAGCAGCAGCACAACATGCAGCAGCAGCACAACATGCAGCAGCAGCACAACAAGCAGCAGCACAACAAGCAGCAGCACAACAAGCAGTAGCAGCACAACATGCAGCAGCAACACAACATGCAGCAGAAGCAGCAGCAGCACAACATGCAGCAGCAGAACAACAAGCAGCAGCACAACATGCAGCAGCAGCACAACAAGCAGCAGAAGCAGCAGCAGCACAACATGCAGCAGCAGCACAACATGCAGCAGCAGAACAACAAGCAGCAGCACAACATGCAGCAGCAGCACAACAAGCAGCAGAAGCAGCAGCAGCACAACATGCAGCAGCAGTACAACAAGCAGCAGCACAACAAGCAGCAGCACAACAAGCAGCAGCACAACAAGCAGTAGCAGCACAACATGCAGCAGCAGCACAACAAGCAGCACAACAAGCAGCAGCACAACAAGCAGCACAACAAGCAGCAGCACAACAAGCAGCAGCAGCAGGACCCCGCTGACTCTGCGGCTGACCGCGCAAAGTCAGCGACTGACGGCGTCGTTGAGTCGCGAAAGCGCGAAGGCTAAAGGCGGCCCTGCAGTGGTGAGGGCGCGTTGGCACCCTTCCTAAGGGCACGGCCACCGCCGACGACAACAACAACGATGACAACAACGACAACAACGACAACAACGACAACAACGACAACAACAATGACAACAACAACAACAACGACAATAACAATGACGACAACAACGACAACAACAACGATAACAACAACAATGACAACAACAACGACAATAACAATGACAACAACAACATCGACAACAACGACAACAACGACAACAACAACAACGACAACAACAACGACAACAACAACGACAACAACAACGACAACAACAACGACAACAACAACAACGACAACAACGACAACAACAACGACAACAACAACGACAACAACAACAACGACAACAACGACAACAACAACGACAACAACAACGACAACAACAACGACAACAACAACGACAACAACAACGACAACAACAACAACGACAACAACGACAACAACAACGACAACAACGACAACAACAATGACGACAACAACAACGACGACAACAACAACGATAACAACAACAATGACAACAACAACGACAATAACAATGACAACAACAACATCGACAACAACGACAACAACAACAACGACAACAACGACGACAACAACGACAACAACAACGACAACAACAATGACAACAACGACAACAACAACGACAACAACAACAACGACAACAACGACGACAACGACGACAACAACAACGACAACAACAACGACAACAACAACGACAACAACAACAACAACAACAACGACAACAACAACAACGACAACAACGACAACAACGACAACAACAACGACAACAACAACGACAACAACAACAACGACAACAACAACGACAACAACAACAACAACAACAACGACAACAACGACAACAACAATGACAACAACAACGACAACAACAACAACAACAACGACAACAACGACAACAACAACGAGCCGGACGGCCGCCCAGACGCAGCAGCGGAGCGCGGCGAGGAGCCCGAGCCACGGGAGGCGGTGGAACGCCGCCGACGAATCCCTCCCACCGGACGACGCCGAGGCAGAGGGACGACCACCGGACCCCGGCCTCGGCTGTGCCGGAACGACGGGGGGGGAGGGGGGCGGCTGGAGACCGCCGCCGCCGCCGCACCTGACGGAGCCACGGCGCTCGAGGGCGCCGGTCGGCCCACCTCCTCGCCCGACGAGGACGACGGCCGCCGAGCCCGCAGGGGAGGGCCACCTCCTCGCCCGAGGGGAGCCCCGGCTCCGTGTGGCTCGACAGAAGAGGCGGCCGCCGAGCCTGACGCGAGGAGCACGCGCGGAGACTTTCACGTCGACGACAACGCGAGCGAGGTAGTTTCATAGTTTCATTTATTTTGGTATAGCCCTGTGGGCCATTCGGCTCTTGAATCGGGTACAACCGCAACAAACAGAAAAACAAAAACACGAACAAGAAAAACATCTTAAAGTGACTTTGTGTGCATGTGCAAACAGAAAATCCAGGAAAAAAAACATCAAAATGTTCCTGAAATAGCACCGTACACCAACGCTGTGTGCAAAAATCCCAGTGGGATGCAAGTCAAACAACAACAACAACAACAACAAGAAAACTTAGATTAAGGCCATCAGAGATGAGCTTCTCGCAAGTTAAAGGGGTGAGCGGGGATACTCACCCGACGAGATCCTCCACTTCCTCCAGTCCACCTACAGGGAGCGTGGGGTCAGCGTCGAGGATTTCTTCCCCGATGTGCTGGGCTTCTTGAGGGCCGCGCAGAAATTAACGTTGCGAGCCGCAGAAGTTTGCGTTCAGCCCGCAGGAATGCTACCGACTGAAAGCGTTGGTGCAAAAAGCGAAGGGGAAGAGCCCTTCCCTTCCAGAGTGACCCCCTGCAGCCACTGCCAACACCTAACGCCATGGCTTCGGGTGTCAAGATTGCGAGTCTGAACTGCAGCAGTGCCCAACAGCGACAAGAGGCGGCACCGCGTCTGTCGCTTTCTTAACGACCAGAAGGCAGACGTAACTTTCCTGCAAGAAGCGCACCTTGACGCCACTCTTGCGGGCCCAACGTCAGCGCCTCATGGGCAGCCACGGCTGAAGACAACCTCGCTGGGGTCGCGATCGCGTTTGGTCCAAAGTTTCTTCCTGAGAGCGTGGCCTTTAAAGAGATCGTGAAAGGACATTTGATGTCGGTGGACCCTGTGCCCGACGACGATGCGAGGCTGCGGTGCTTCGACTCGCACGCGCTGAGCGGGAGCTGCGAGAGGAAGCTCTTCTTCTCCGGCACGCTGCGGGACGCCTTTGGGTGCAGACGGTTGCGGACGACAAGGCTCTCACGGTCGTCGCGGGAGACTTCAACTGCGCCCTCGACCCGGCTCTCGACCCCGCAACAGCGCCGAGCATCACCCGGAATCCCCCGCGGGCGTTAGCCGACACAGTGCAGCGACGCTGGATCCGCACGACACGTGGCGCCACTGCAACACCCGGCCCGGCGGCAGTTACTCTTGGTGCCCTGTGGCTCTCAAGGGAGGACTCGCCTCGCCGGGCTGGACCGCCCGACTCTACGTCAACGCCGGCGGTGCCAACCTGCTCAGCGAAAGCAAAAATTGTCCCGTCCCGGGTTCTCCGATCGCCACCTCGTTTTAGCGCGCATACAACGTCCCCCTCCCCTTGTTGACAAACGGAGTCCCTACTGGCGGTTCAACCTGCAAATGAGGACTCCCAGAGGGCCTTTCAGAGCCTTCTCGAAGGTTTGGACAACATCCGAAAGCACTTTGAGCTCTCTCCAACGACGGTGGGACAACGGGAAGGCGCAGGTCGGGACACTCTGCCAGCAATTCGTGAGCCAGCATGCCGCAGCTCGGACAGAACGGGTAGAGCAGCCGCGGAATGAGCTGCTGGAGGAACAATGGTTTATAAGGTCGGTGTCAGACCAAGAAGCCTATAAGGCTTTTGTCAATCAAAGGATGCAGCATCTTATTCTTAGCTCTTTCGGTAAAGTCACGTTGTTTCCCTTCAACGTGACTTTACCGAAAGAGCTAAGAATATTAATTACTGCAGTCACGAAAGCTTTAAATCAAAATTTTATGCAGCATCTGTTACAGAAGGATGAACCAATCAAGTATGTCTTTAGGCAGCAAAAACAGTCAGTCACTAAGAACCTCATACCCAGTCTACAGGCCCCAAAATGGTGAAACCCACACAAGGGATGAAAACATCGCTAAGATAATGAAGGGTGTTTACACAAAACTCTTCACCGCAGAAAGCATCCAGAAGGAAGCTCTTGGGGAATTGTTGGATGGCGTTCCTACACTGAGCACCTCTGAGATGGAGCAGCTGGAAAGGGGCAGATTACCCTCCAAGGGTCTTGCTGCTGGAAAGGCGCCAGGGATTGACGGCCTCCCAGCCGAGTTCTTTAAAGCCATTTGGGATGAGCTCGGCCCTTCCCCATTGGAAGTGCTAAACGAGAGTCTGCCAAGGGGTGAGTTGCCACAGAGTTGCAGGAGAGCAGTGGTTACTCTGTTGCCCAAAAAGGGGGACTTGACCCTCATTACCAAATGGCAAAACCGGTTTCCGTGCTACTCACGGACTACAAGATCGTCGCTAAAGCTTTGGTGAACCGCTTGAAAGGTGCGGCTGGGAAACTCATCCAGCCAGAACAGTCATATTGTTGTATCCCCGGGCCGTCAATACACAACAACATCAGTGTGGTCAGGGAAATGGTCGAGCTGGCTGCCACCCATGGACTGGACTCTGGTCTCGTCTTCCTCGACCAGGAGAAAGCGCTCGACCGGGTCAGCCACGACTAACTGTAAAATCTTTCGCGTTTGGCCAGGGGTTTATTGCTTACGTAAAACTCCTCTACACGAATGCATCCAGTCTCCCAAAGATAAATAACCGACTCCGTGCCCCTCTTACAGTCACTAGGGGTGTCAGGCAGGGATGTCCACCCTCGGGGCTCCGCTCTATGCGCTGTCCATCGAGCCGCTCATACTAAAGCTAAAACGGACCCTGTCTGTGGTTTCCAGGTCCCTGGGCCTGAAAATGCAACCATCAGGATCTCTGCATATGCTGACGATGCGTGCGTCGCGATGAATAATGCACGGGATGTGACGGCACTACACAGAGCGGTTAGCCCAGACATGGGCAAAGCACGGCCCCCGGGCAGTATACGGCCCGTTGGGCTTTTTTAATCCGGCTCGCCGAACTTGTCCAAATATTATTATTAAATTAAAGTTTTCCTTTCTCCTGTAATGCCCCCATTTCCCCATTAGATGGCGCACTTTGACCGGGAGTGAAAGTGATTCAGTTCAGTTCAGTTTAATTTGGTATAGCCCTGTGAGCCATTCGGCTCTTGAATCGGGTGCAACCACAACAAACAACAAAAACTAAAACACGAACAAGAAAAACATCTTAAAGCGACTATGTGTGACTGTGCAAACAGAAAGTCCATGAAAAAAAAACAGCAAAAATATTCCTGTAAAAAAGCACCGTACACCCAACGCTGTGTGCAAAAAATCCCAGTGGGATGCAAGTCAAACAACAACAACAACAACAACCACAAGAAAACTTAGATTAAGGCCATCAGTCTAACTCCGTACTACAACAAAACAAACATGTCCAAACCAAAAAACGTTTTCCAAATCACCAAAAAAATAAAGCCATAATTGCAACGTAACAGTGATCACAGGGACTGTGACCGATTTTTTTACAATAAACTACTTAAATAATGATGTGTTGCTGCAGCGAGGTTGGGAGCCAAATCTCCGACACACAGCCTGTGTAGAGGCTGCTCTAACCTGCTAATGTAGATCATAAAGAAGTTCAAGTGAGGTAATTGCTTTGGGCCCAGATGTATTGATGTATTGTTCATGTTCGTGCAATTTGTTAAATTGCCTCGCAAATGAATGCTTTGCTACCTGTTAAAGGCCAAATCCTTTCACGTGATGATTTTTAACACGTCATTTATATTCAGTTCACACAAACACTCCAGCCATCTGTTCCTGGCCCGGCCCCTCTGTCGAATTTTAGAACCCATTGTGGCCCGCGAGTCAAAAGATTTGCCCACCCCTGGGTTTCGCCTGTACGAGAGCGCTCTTCCTCCGCAAGGGTGAACTGGGCAAAGTGCGAGGCACTCTTTCTGGAACCACGGTGTGCAGTGTGCACCCTAAAGCTGGCGGGGCGGGGTAACGTGGGAAACTGAGGGTACCAAGCACCTGGGGGTATACCTGGGGAACCCGGCCACTGTAGAAAATAATTGGGCTGAAGTGGCAGAAATAATAGAAATAAAATAACAGGCGTGGGCCGGTTTGGCTCCTCAGATGTCTTACAGGCGACGGGTCCTCATTGTCAACAGCCTGGCAGTGTCTATGCTGTGGCACAAGGCCAACGTTCTCCACCCCCCAGACTGGCTGTTGACAGAGGTGCAGAAGGCTTTCACCAACTTCGTCAGGGGCCGGAAAACACTGGCAGAGGCCCTCCGCTTGCCAGTGGAGGAGGGTTGACGGGGCCTGGTGAGCGTCTCCAGCAAAGTGACGTCGTTCAGGCTCCCAGTCATGCGTGATGAACACCTTTTTTGTTTTTATCGACATTGACGCTTCGTACGAGTCTCCTGTCACCGGTTGCTGGCATTGACACTTCCTAGATACAATCAAATCGATTCAACACATTCTCCTGCGGAGGGAGCTGGTAGGAACGTTGGGTTGCTCGGTCAACGGCCAGGGTCAACGGCGGCACCACCACGTGGTGGTGTATTCAGCACAATATGCCCGACTGTGAGGGCGGGCACAAGCCGGCGTGAGTAGGTTAAACGTTGAGTTTTATAAGGGCACCACGGGGTGACCAGCCCCTCCCCACCCAGCCCCACCCCTCCCACCTCTCACCCAGCCCCACCCTCCCCACCCAGCCCCTCCCCACCCTCCCCACCCAGCCCCACCCTCCCCACCCAGCCCCTCCCCACCCAGCCCCTCCCTACCCTCTCCACCCAGCCACACCCCTCCCACGTGGACAGACATCCACAGACATACACGACAATTAATCCTCTGCCTCCTGTGAATCAATCCCGGTTGGGCTTCCAGTCCACCACGTTTCCTACCGGTAAAAGTGAAAACAAAAGTAATATTTAAAATAAAAATAAAACTTTTTTTTCTAAAAAAAACACGCTCTGATGAAACGTCCCGTACTAGTAGTGGAAGAACTCTGTGACTCCAGCAAGCGGCCACGAAGCTCGCCACAGCGTAAGGGGACCGTGGTGATTCACAGCCAACGTCAGTCGAAGCAATCGCTGGCCCCGGGGTGGGAACAACCGCGTAGCGACACCGAGTCGTGTCGCCTTACCGACAAACAACACTTAGCGTCGAGCGATTGGCCCCGCCCAGAGCTACTCGGGGACACCAAGTTTCGTACAAAGTTGAAAAGTTACACAAACGCGGCGAATTTCACCGGCTGGGGGGAGCGGGGCGGCGGGGGCGGCAATGAAGGCGAGGACCGACGGCTGACCGGACGGCGTCGTCGCCATCGTCGTCGCCGCTTGCGTTTGGCCGGCGGGGCTGGCGCCCGTCACGTCGATCGCCGCCTGCTGCTGCTGCTGCCGGCGCTTGGCGGCGCTTGAGTCTGGGCCGGGCGGCGCGTTGCCGTCGGGGCCACGAGTGGGGCGGACTGAAAAATAAAAATAATTATTATCATTATTATTATTGTTGACCCGATTTTCGCGGGTGCCCCGGCGTTGCCGCCAAATTTATTCGGTTGGACCGTGGACAATTAGAGCCAAGCCGAAACATAACGTATTATAAACGAACGTTTAAAAATTATAATTGTTTTTAATTTTTAATGATATGATATGGCATTGTCTTCAGTATGACGTAGGTATACCAAGTGTGCAGTCGATACCAGTTCAGTTCATGTTTTAGGCGTAGCCCTGCGAGCCGTTCGGCTCTTGAATCTTGGTGCGACCGCAACAAACAAAAAACACGAACGAGAAAACCCGTCTCAAAGTGGCGACGCGCGAACAGAAAAATCCAGGAAAAAAACAGCCAAAGTCTTCCAGAACAAAGCACCGCGTATCAACGCCGAGCGCAAAAAAATCCCAGCGGGATGCAAAGCCAAACAATAACAGCCACAAGGCAATTAGGATTGCAGTTACCAGTCTAACTCTGTGTACTGCAACAAACAAATGTTGCTAAACCAGAAACCTTTGTTCGAAATCTCCAAAATGAAGCTATGAAAACAACGTAACAGCGGTCACGGGAACTGTGATTGCCAATTTAACAGTGAACGATGTACGTGGCATGTAACGACCAAACGTTGCAAGCCACAGCATCAATGAGATGCGTATAACGACCAACGAAGGCGGCGCCTTTGAATGGACACCGCACCGGGAAGTGGGTCAACATGGAGTTACAAGATTTGAGGATTACAACAACAACAGACAGACAGAGGGAGTTCAATCAAAGTTGCACCACACGCCACACACACGCGCCGGTGACGACACGCCCCGCGTCTTCATGGGGGGTGGGGGAGGGGCCGGAAAAGCCACACCCCTCTGTACCGGCATGCACGTCACCTTGTCACGTGACCTTGTCACGTGCTCGCTCGTCGGGCGTGACGTGCGCGACCACCACCACGTGACTTTGTGTGGTGCGTGGCGCGTGCAGCGACACAGCCCCTGTGTTTTTGTGTTCGTGTTGTTTGTTGTTGGCGAAAATCACCTCCAGTGCTGTTGCTGCAGTCAAAGTTCAATCTTGATTTTAAAAAAACGAGATGAATCACATTTTCCTCTTGTTCGGTTCTTTCGGTAAAGTCACCACGTAGAATGAGAATAAAATAATAAAATAAGACAATAAAACGTATTCTTTCGGTAAAGTCACGTTGAAGGGAAACAACAAAATAATAAAATATATATAAAACAATAAAAATTCTCACGACGTTTCGGCCATAACACAAACGGTCGAAACGTCGTGAGAATTTTTTTATTGTTTTATATATTTTTTATTATTTTGTCCTTCAACGTGACTTTACCGAAAGAACTAAGAATATCAATTACTGCAGTCACGAAAGCTTTAAGACAACAGAACTGTCGTCCTGACAGTTCTGTTCTTTCACCTGATGAGGGCTACTTGTGTTGTGGCCGAAACGTCGTGAGAATTTTATGGTCTTATTTTGTCAATTTATTATTTTATTCTCATTCTACGTGGTGGTGACTTTAACCGAAAGAACCAAAGAAGATGAATCCTTGCAGTCACGAAAGCCGTAAATCGAAATTGAATCGCATTTTATTTTATTTCCACCTCCGTGACTTTACCGAGCGAAACAAAGAGTATGCAAAGTTCAATCTTGATTTGAAGCTTTCGTAGGTAGAAATTAAAACTCAATGAATGTTTCGATTTAAAGCTTTCGTGACTGCAGGGATTCATCTTCTGGGTTCTTTCGGTAAAGTCACCGCCACGTGGAAGGGAAATAATAAAATAATTTTAAAAAGTCAATAAAATAATAAAATGTTATTATTATTTTTATATGTTTAAAAAATAAAATAATACAATTTTATCTTCTTTGGTTCTTTCGGTAAAGTCACCACGTAGAATGAGAATAAAATAATAAATTGATCAAATAAAATAACGCAATATTCTCACGACGTTTCGGCCACAACACAAGCGGCCTTCATCAGGTGAAGGGACGAGACCAATTATCATGTTTTGTTACTGCCAAATGAGGTTTCCAATGGTGTAAATGCTTTACCCCGAGCTCTCACACTCCGATGGTGCATTGCCTTTGAGTTGTGTGACGCCTTTTGGCGTCTTCTGGTCCAACACCAACGTGAGACGAGGCCTCTAAAGAAAGCTGTCTCGGGTGTGGACCAATCAATTTCAAGGGCAGTGCCACGTACATTATCAGAGTTGTGGTTTTTGTTGTTTGCGTTCCGACCGCAGGTATTGTGGTCAATGTAAACGTGACTCCTTGTAGAAAAAAAAGTGTCAGCTTTGTTGCCAGATAAAAGGGTAAGAAAAAACAATTATCAAGATTAAACTAAATGAATAATTTTATTTTATTTCCACCTACGGTGACTTTACCGAGCGAAACAAAGAGTATGCAATCAAAGTTGTTTAAAAGTCAAAAAGTCTCTCCTCTCTCTCTTCTCTCTCCACTTTCTCTCTCCCACTCTCCCCCCGTGTCTCTCTCCTCTAACTCTGTGGTAACCTGAGAGACAGTGGGATGAGAGAATGTTCCCATCCCCAGCACGGCTCACAATGGCCTCTTAATCCCCCTTGCTCGAGCGGACAATGAGTGGGGCTGTCTCGCAGCGAGCGCGCGAGAAATTAATAATAAATAAATACACAGCAACATCGTCATAGGTCAACCCCTCCCCCCATCCTCCACCATCCTCCCTCCCTCCCACTCACTCACCCACCCACTCACCCATACACTGACTCACCCAACCAGGCACTCACTCACCCACTCACCCATTCACCTACCCACTCACTCACCCACTCACCCATTCACCCATTCACCTACTCACTCACCCACTCGCCCAACCACTCACTCACCCCCACACTAATCCACTTATCAACTCTCCCACCCACTCACCCACTCACCCATTCACTCACTCAACCACGCACTCACTCACCCACTCACCCATTCACCTACCCACTTACTCACCCACACACCCAACCACTCACTCACCCACTCACCCATTCACCCATTCACCTACCCACTCACTCACGCACTCACTTACCCACCCCCTCACTAATCCACTCATCCACTCTCCCACCCACTCACCCACTCACCCATTCACTCACCCAACCACGCACTCACTCACCCACTCACCCATTCACCTACCCACTCACTCGCTCACCCACTCACTCAACCACGCACTCACCCACTCACCCATTCACCTACCCACTCACTCACTCACCCACTCACCCAACCACGCACTCTCCCACCCACTCACCCACCCACCCACTCTCCCCCCCCCCCCCCCCGCACTCACCCGCTCACCCACTCACTCACCCACTCACCCATTCACCTACCCACTAACTCACCCACTCACCCAACCACGCACTCACTCACCCACTCACCCATTCACCTACCCACTCATTCACCCACCCCCACAATAATCCACTCATCCACTCTCCCACCCAGTCACCCACCCACCCACTCACCAACCCACCCATCAAACAACCAACCCACCAACTCACCTACCCATTCACCCACTCACTCACCCAACCACTCACCCACTCACTCATCCACTCATTCACCCTCTCACCCACCCACTCACCCACCGACTCACCAACTCACCTACCCACCCACTCATCCATCCACTCACCCAATCACTCACCCACTCACCCACTCACTCACCCACTCACTCAACCACTCACTCACCCACTCACTCACCCACTCACCCAGTCACTCACCCACTCACCCACCCAGTCACTCACTCACTCGCACACTCACTCACTCACCCACTCACCCAGTCACTCACCCACACCCACCCAGTCACTCACCCACTCACTCACTCACTCACCCACTCACCCACTCACTCACTCACCCACTCACTCACCTACCCACTCACTCACCCACTCACTCACTCACCCACTCACCCACTCACCCACTCACTCACCCACTCACCTACCCACTCACTCACCCACTCACTCACCCACTCACTCACTCACCCACTCACTCACCCACTCACCCACCCACTCACCCACTCACCCACCCACCCACTCTCCCACCCACCCACTCACCCACCCACTCACCCACTCACCCACCCACCCACTCACCCACTCACCCACCCACCCACTCACGCACCCACCCACTCACTCACCCACCCACTCACCCACTCACCCACTCACCCACCCACCCACTCACCCACCCACTCACACACCCACTCACTCACCCACTCACCCACCACTCACCCACTCACCCACCCACCCACTCACTCACTCACCCACTCACCCACCCACCCACTCACCCACCCACCCACTCACTCACCCACTCACTCACCCACCCACTCACCCACTCACTCACTCACCCACCCACTAACTCACCCACTCACCCACCCACCCACCCACTCACCCACTCACTCACTCACTCACCCACTCACTCACTCACCCACTCACCCACCCACTCACTCACCCACTCACCCACTCACCCACTCACTCACCCACTCACCCATCCACTCACCCACCCACCCACTCACTCACCCACTCACTCACTCATTCACCCACTCATTCACCCACTCACCCACCCACTCACCCACTCACTCACTCACCCACTCACTCACCCACCCACTCACTCACCCACTCACCCACTCACCCACTCACTCACTCACCCACTCACTCACTCACTCACCCATCCACTCACCCACCCACCCACTCACTCACCCACCCACTCACCCACTCACCCACTCACTCACTCACTCACCCACTCACTCACTCACTCACCCACTCGCTCACTCACCCACCCACTCACCCACCCACTCACTCACCCACTCACTCACTCACCCACCCACTCACTCACTCACTCACCCACTCACCCACCCACTCACTCACTCACTCACCCACTCACTCACCCACCCACTCGCTCACCCACCCACTCACTCACCCACTCACTCACTCACTCACCCACCCACTCACTCACTCACCCACTCACTCACTCACCCACCCACTCACTCACTCACTCACCCACTCACTCACCCACCCACCCACTCACTCACCCACCCACTCACCCACTCACTCACTCACCCACTCACTCACCCGCTCACTCACTCACCCACCCACTCACTCACTCACCCACCCACTCACTCACTCACTCACCCACTCACTCACCCACTCACTCACTCACTCACCCACCCACCCACTCACTCACCCACCCACTCACCCACTCACCCACTCACTCACCCACTCACTCACCCACTCACCTACCCACTCACTCACCCACCCACTCACCCACTCACTCACCCAGTCACCTACCCACTCACCCACTCACTCACCCACTCACCCACCCACCCACTCACTCACCCACTCACTCACTCACCCACTCACTCACTCACCAACTCACTCACCCACTCACTCACCCACTCACCACTCACTCACCCACTCACTCACCCATTCACTTACCCACTCACTCACTCACCCACTCACTCACTCACCCACCCACCCACTCACTCACCCACCCACTCACCCACTCACCCACTCACTCACCTACCCACTCACTCACCCACCCACTCACCCACTCACTCACCCACTCACCTACCCACTCACCCACTCACTCACCCACTCACCCACCCACCCACTCACTCACCCACTCACTCACTCACCCACTCACTCACTCACTCACCCACTCACTCACCCACTCACTCACCCACTCACTCACTCACTCACCCACTCACCCACTCACTCACTCACTCACCCACTCACTCACTCACCCACTCACCCACTCACTCACCCACTCACTCACTCACCCACTCACTCACTCACTCACCCACTCACTCACTCACTCACCCACTCACCCACTCACTCACCCACTCACTCACTCACTCACCCACTCACTCACTCACCCACTCACCCCAGAGAGGGAGAGATAGGAGAGAGAAGAATAAAGAGCGTTGCGGTGGCTAGGAGATGTTGACTACCTCGCCTGGTACACAGGAGGTCGTGGGTTCAATCCCAGACCCTGAGAGATGTTGACTACCTCGCCTGGTACACAGGAGGTCGTGGGTTCAATCCCAGACCCTGAGAGATGTTGACTACCTCGCCTGGTACACAGGAGGTCGTGGGTTCAATCCCAGACCCTGAGAGATGTTGACTACCTCGCCTGGTACACAGGAGGTCGTGGGTTCAATCCCAGACACTGAGAGATGTTGACTACCTCGCCTGGTACACAGGAGGTCGTGGGTTCAATCCCAGACCCTGAGAGATGTTGACTACCTCGCCTGGTACACAGGAGGTCGTGGGTTCAATCCCAGACACTGAGAGATGTTGACTACCTCGCCTGGAACACAGGAGGTCGTGGGTTCAATCACAGACCCTGAGATATGTTGACTACCTCACCTGGTACACAGGAGGTCGTGGGTTAAAGCCCAGACACTGAGAGATGTTGACTACCTCGCCTGGTACACAGGAGGTCGTGGGTTCAATCCCAGACCCTGAGAGATGTTGACTACCTCGCCTGGTACACAGGAGGTCGTGGGTTCAATCCCAGACACTGAGAGATGTTGACTACCTCGCCTGGTACACAGGAGGTCGTGGGTTCAATCACAGACCCTGAGAGATGTTGACTACCTCGCCTGGTACACAGGAGGTCGTGGGTTCAATCCCAGACACTGAGAGATGTTGACTACCTCGCCTGGTACACAGGAGGTCGTGGGTTCAATCCCAGACCCTGAGAGATGTTGACAACCTCGCCTGGTGCACAGGAGGTCGTGGATTCAATCCCAGACCCTGAGAGATGTTGACTACCTCGCCTGGTTCACAGGAGGTCGTGGGTTCAATCCCAGACACTGAGAGATGTTGACTACCTCGCCTGGTACACAGGAGGTCGTGGGTTCAATCCCAGACCCTGAGAGATGTTGACTACCTCGCCTGGTACACAGGAGGTCGTGGGTTCAATCCCAAATACTGAGAGATGTTGACTACCTCGCCTGGTACACAGGAGGTCGTGGGTTCAATCACAGACACTGAGAGATGTTGACTACCTCGCCTGGTACACAGGAGGTCGTGGGTTCAATCCCAGACCCTGAGAGATGTTGACTACCTCGCCTGGTACACAGGAGGTCGTGGGTTCAATCCCAGACACTGAGAGATGTTGACTACCTCGCCTGGTACACAGGAGGTCGTGGGTTCAATCCCAGACCCTGAGAGATGTTGACTACCTCGCCTGGTACACAGGAGGTCGTGGGTTCGATCCCAGACACTGAGAGATGTTGACTACCTCGCCTGGTACACAGGAGGTCGTGGGTTCAATCCCAGACCCTGAGAGATGTAGACTACCTCGCCTGGTACACAGGAGGTCGTGGGTTCAATCCCAGACCCTGAGAGATGTTGACTACCTCGCCTGGTACACAGGAGGTCGTGGGTTCAATCACAGACACTGAGAGATGTTAACTACCTCGCCTGGTACACAGGAGGTCGTGGGTTCAATCCCAGACACTGAGAGATGTTGACTACCTCGCCTGGTTCACAGGAGGTCGTAGGTTCAATCCCAGACCCTGAGAGATGTTGACTACCTCGCCTGGTTCACAGGAGGTCGTGGGTTCAATCCCAGACACTGAGAGATGTCGACTACCTCGCCTGGTTCACAGGAGGTCGTGGGTTCAATCCCAGACACTGAGAGATGTTGACTACCTCGCCTGGTTCACAGGAGGTCGTGGGTTCAATCCCAGACACTGAGAGATGTTGACTACCTCGCCTGGTTCACAGGAGGTTGTGGGTTCAATCCCAGACACTGAGAGATGTTGATTACCTCGCCTGGTACACAGGAGGTCGTGGGTTCAATCCCAGACACTGAGAGATGTTGACTACCTCGCCTGGTTCACAGGAGGTCGTGGGTTCAATCACAGACACTGAGAGATGTTGACTACCTCGCCAGGTTCACAGGAGGTTGTGGGTTCAATCACAGACACAGAGAAATGTTGACTACCTCGCCTGGTACACAGGAGGTCGTGGGTTCAATCCCAGACACAGAGAGATGTTGACTACCTCGCCTGGTTCACAGGAGGTCGTGGGTTCAATCCCAGACCCTGAGAGATGTTGACAACCTCGCCTGGTGCACAGGAGGTCGTGGATTCAATCCCAGACCCTAAAGAGATGTTGACTACCTCGCCTGGTATACAGGAGGTCGTGGGTTCGATCCCCAGACACTGGAAGAGATGTTGACTACCTCGCCTGGTGTACTGGAGGTCGTGGGTTCAATCCCAGACCATTAGAGATGTTGACTACCTCGCCTGGTGTACTGGAGGTCGTGGGTTCAATCCCACATACTGAGAGATGTTGACTACCTCGCCTGGTACACAGGAGGTCGTGGGTTCAATCACAGACACTGAGAGATGTTGACTACCTCGCCTGGTACACAGGAGGTCGTGGGTTCAATCCCAGACCCTGAGAGATGTTGACTACCTCGCCTGGTACACAGGAGGTCGTGGGTTCAATCCCAGACACTGAGAGATGTTGACTACCTCGCCTGGTACACAGGAGGTCGTGGGTTCAATCCCAGACCCTGAGAGATGTTGACTACCTCGCCTGGTACACAGGAGGTCGTGGGTTCGATCCCAGACACTGAGAGATGTTGACTACCTCGCCTGGTACACAGGAGGTCGTGGGTTCAATCCCAGACCCTGAGAGATGTTGACTACCTCGCCTGGTACACAGGAGGTCGTGGGTTCAATCCCAGACCCTGAGAGATGTTGACTACCTCGCCTGGTACACAGGAGGTCGTGGGTTCAATCACAGACACTGAGAGATGTTAACTACCTCGCCTGGTACACAGGAGGTCGTGGGTTCAATCCCAGACACTGAGAGATGTTGACTACCTCGCCTGGTTCACAGGAGGTCGTAGGTTCAATCCCAGACCCTGAGAGATGTTGACTACCTCGCCTGGTTCACAGGAGGTCGTGGGTTCAATCCCAGACACTGAGAGATGTTGACTACCTCGCCTGGTACACAGGAGGTCGTGGGTTCAATCCCAGACACTGAGAGATGTTGACTACCTCGCCTGGTTCACAGGAGGTCGTGGGTTCAATCCCAGACACTGAGAGATGTTGACTACCTCGCCTGGTTCACAGGAGGTTGTGGGTTCAATCCCAGACACTGAGAGATGTTGATTACCTCGCCTGGTACACAGGAGGTCGTGGGTTCAATCCCAGACACTGAGAGATGTTGACTACCTCGCCTGGTTCACAGGAGGTCGTGGGTTCAATCACAGACACTGAGAGATGTTGACTACCTCGCCAGGTTCACAGGAGGTTGTGGGTTCAATCACAGACACAGAGAAATGTTGACTACCTCGCCTGGTACACAGGAGGTCGTGGGTTCAATCCCAGACACAGAGAGATGTTGACTACCTCGCCTGGTTCACAGGAGGTCGTGGGTTCGACTCTGATCCTGACGATGACTGCTGCTGCTGCTGTGTATGTGGAGTCTGCATCTCTCCCATCATCATCATCATTCCACGCGACGATGACGACGATGACGACGATGACGGCGACAACGATGATGACGACGACGATGATGACGATGACAATGACGATGATGACGATGACGACTCCAATGACGATGACGACGATGACGACGATAGAGTCTCTTATTCTTGGTTCTTTCGGTAAAGTCGCCACGTAGAAGGGAAACAATAAAATGATAAAAATACAAAACAATAAAATTCTCACGACGTTTCGACCGCAACACGAGCAATCGTCATCAGGTGTGAAAACCACGGCAAGAAAATTTGAAAAAAGTGGCGGGTTATTTTTAACGTTAACACCACGGAGAGCGATTTGACAATTTGTTCAGATGGACGAGTCCATCTATGTTCGGAAAAGAGGAGGGGGGTGACGAAAAATAATGGGTGCGGTCTGAAAGCCACCGTAAACGTGAACAATCAATTAAGACCCGAAATGGTTTATCAAATCCTTCCAATGATTGCTAAGCCATAATCCATCTTCTCGGTTGAAATTGTCTCTGTGCTTGTATATGTGGATAGCCTCATGAACGAATCTCTCATGGTAGCCGGATGGCTTGCAAAGAACCTCTGTCTTGGAGAAGTCAATGTCATGTGAGCCTACTGAATTATAACAGTGATCTGCCACGGCCGAGGTGTTGGTCCTACCGTGTTTAAGGTCTGCTTTGTGTTCACGAATGCGGTCCGAGACATGGCGTTTGGTTTCTCCAATGTAACTACTACCACAGAGGCAAACTTAGTTTGCAGACGCCAGGGTACTGTATGTCCGGAATCAAACCTTTTACAGACGGAACCAGATCACGGATTTTATGTAATGTGCTGAATCCGACCTGGATCTTGTGTTTATTCAAGATTATGGAGATCTTTTTTGTGATCCCGGCAATGTAGGGTAAAGTGATGGTTTTGAAAGGCTCCTCAAGAGGGTCCTTCTTCATGGTTGGAGTGATAGCTTTGCTTGTTAATGGGTGAGCAGTGACCCTGTGTTGTTAATGGGTGAGCAGTGACCCTGTATGGGGAATTGTTAATGGGTGAGCAGTCACCCTGTGTGTGGAACTTGTTAATGGGTGAACAGTCACAATGTGTTGTTAATGGGTGAGCCGTCACCCTGTGTGGGGAACTTGTTAATGGGTGAGCAGTGACCCTGTGTGGGGAACTTGTTAATGGGTGAGCAGGGACCCTGTGTGGGGATCTTGATAATGGGTGAGCAGTCACCCTGTATGGCGAACTTGTTAATGGGTGAACAGTGACTCTGTGTGGGGAACTTGTTAATGGGTGAGCTGTGACCCTGTGTGGGGAACTTGTTAATGGGTGAACAGTGACCCTGTGTTGTTAATGGGTGAGCAGTGACCCTGTATGGGGAACTTGTTAATGGGTGAGCTCTGACCCCGTGTGTGGAACTTGTTAATGGGTGAGCAGTGACCCTGTGTGGGGAACTTGTTAATGGGTGAGCAGTGACCCTGTGTGGGGAACTTGTTAATGGGTGACCAGTGACCCTGTGTGGGGAACTTGTTAATGGGTGAGCAGTCACCCTGTATGGCGAACTTGTTAATGGGTGAACAGTCACCCTGTGTGGGGAACTTGTTAATGGGTGAGCAGTGACCCTGTGTGGGGAACTTGTTAATGGGTGAGCAGTGACCCTGTGTGGGGAACTTGTTAATGGGTGAGCAGTGACCCTGTGTGGAGAACTTGTTAATGGGTGAGCAGTCACCCTGTGTGGGGAACTTGTTAATGGGTGACCAGTGACCCTGTGTGGGGAACTTGTTAATGGGTGACCAGTGACCCTGTGTGGGGAACTTGGTAATGGGTGAGCAGTGACCCTGTGTGAGGAACTTGTTAATGGGTGAGCTGTGAACCTGTGTGGGGAACTTGTTAATGGGTGAGCTGTGAACCTGTGTGGGGAACTTGTTAATGGGTGACCAGTGACCCTGTGTGGGGAACTTGTTAATGGGTGAGCAGTGACCCTGTGTGAGGAACTTGTTAATGGGTGAGCAGTGACCCTGTTTGAGGAACTTGTTAATGGGTGAGTAGTGACCCTGTGTGGGGAACTTGTTAATGGGTGAGCAGTGACACTGTGTTGTTAATGGGTGAGCAGTGACCCTGTGTGGGGAACTTGTTAATGGGCGAGTTGTGACTCTGTGTGGAGAACTTGTTAATGGGTGAACAGTGACCCTGTGTGGGGAACTTGTTAATGGGTGAACAGTGACCCTGTGTGTGGAACTTGTTAATGGGTGAACAGTCACCCTGTGTGTGGAACTTGTTAATGGGTGAACAGTGACCCTGTGTGGGGAACTTGTTAATGGGTGAGCAGTGACACTGTGTGGGGAACTTGTTAATGGGTGAGCAGTGACCCTGTGTGGGGAACTTGTTAATGGGTGACCAGTGACTCTGTGTGGGGAACTTGTTAATGGGTGAACAGTGACCCTGTGTGGGGAACTTGTTAATGGGTGAACAGTCACCCTGTGTGTGGAACTTGTTAATGGGTGAGCAGTCACCCTGTGTGGGGAACTTGTTAATGGGTGAGCAGTGACCCTGTGTGGGGAACTTGTTAATGGGTGAGCAGTGACCCTGTGTGGGGATCTTGTTAATGGGTGAGCAGTGACCCTGTGTGGGGAACTTGTTAATGGGTGAGCAGTGACCCTGTGTGGGGAACTTGTTAATGGGTGAACAGTGACCCTGTATGGCGAACTTGTTAATGGGTGAACAGTGACCCTGTGTGGGGAACTTGTTAATGGATGAACAGTCACCCTCTGTGGGGAACTTGTTAACGGGTGGAATGATTTAGCAGCGGTGGGGAATCTCACAACACCCACTCGAATTGAAAGCAGAGAGAGAGAGGGGCGATGGGGGGGAAGTGAGGGTGGAGATGGAGAGAGATGGGGAGAGATGGGGAGAGATGGAGAGATGGGGAGAGAGATGGAGAGAGATGGAGAGAGATGGGGAGAGAGATGGGGAGAGATGGAGAGAGATGGGGAGAGATGGAGAGAGATGGAGAGAGATGGAGAGATGGGGAGAGAGATGGGGAGAGATGGGGAGATATGGAGAGATGGGGAGAGATGGTGAGAGATGGGGAGAGATGGGGAGAGATGGGGAGAGATGGAGAGAGAGATGGAGAGAGATGGAGAGAGAGATGGGGAGAGATGGGGAGAGATGGAGAGAGATGGGGAGAGATGCGGAGAGATGGGGAGAGATGGAGAGAGAGATGGAGAGAGATGGGGAGAGAGATGGGGAGAGATGGAGAGAGATGGGGAGAGATGGAGAGAGAGATGGAGAGAGATGGGGAGAGATGGAGAGAGATGGGGAGAGATGGGGAGAGAGATGGAGAGAGATGGGGAGAGATCGGGAGAGAGATGGGGAGAGATGGAGAGAGATGGAGAGATGGGGAGAGATGGGGAGAGATGGAGAGAGATGGGGAGATATGGAGAGAGATGGGGAGAGATGGAGATATGCGGAGAGATAGGGAGAGATGGAGAGAGATGGAAAGAGAGATGATGGGGAGAGAGATGGGGAGAGAGATGGGGAAAGATGGGGAGAGATGATGGGGAGAGATGGAGAGAGATAGGGAGAGAGATGGGGAGAGAGATTGGGAGAGAGATTGGGAGAGAGATGGAGAGAGATGGGGAGAGATGGGGAGAGAGATGGGGAGAGATGGAGAGAGATGGAGAGAGATGGGGAGAGATGGAGATAAATGGGGAGAGATGGAGAGAGATGGGGAGAGATGGGGAGAGATGGAGAGAGATGGAGAGAGATGGGGAAAGATAGGGGGAGAGATGGGGAGAGAGATGGGGAGAGAGATGGGGAGAGAGATGGGGAGAGAGATTGGGAGAGAGATGGGGAGAAATATGGGGAGAGATGAGGAGAGATGGAGAGAGATGGGGAGAGATGGGGAGAGATGAGGATAGATGGAGAGAGGTGGGGAGAGAGATGGGGAGAGATGGAGAGAGATGGAGAGAGATGGAGAGAGATGGGGAGAGAGATGGGGAGAGAGATGAGGAGGAGAGAGATCGGGAGAGATGGGGGAGATGGGGAGAGATGAAGAGAGATGGGGGGAGAGATGGAGAGAGATGGGGAGAGAGATGGAGAGAGATGGGGAGAGAGATGGAGAGAGAGATGGGGAGCGATGGGGAGAGATGGGGAGAGATAGAGAGAGATGTAGAGAGATGCAGAGAGATGGGGAGAGATGGGGAGAGAGATGGGGAGAGATGGAGAGATGGAGAGAGATGAAGAAAGATGGAGAGAGATGGAGAGAGATGGAGAGAGGTGGGGAGAGTTGGAGAGAAATGGGGAGAGATGGAGAGAGATGGGGAGAGATGGGGAGAGATGGAGAGAGATGAAGAGAGAGATGGGGAAAGATAGGGGGAGATATGGGGAGAGAGATGGGGAGAGAGATGGGGAGAGAAATTGGGAGAGAGATGGAAAGAGATGGGGAGAGATGGGGAGAGACGGAGAGAGATGGGGAGACAGATGGGGAAAGATGGGGGGAGAGATGGGGAGAGAGATGGGGAGAGAGATGGGGAGAGAGATTGGGAGAGAGATGGGGAGAAATATGGGGAGAGATGGGGAGAGATGAGGATAGATGGAGAGAGGTGGGGAGAGAGATGGGGAGAGATGGAGAGAGATGGGGAAAGATGGCGAGAGATGGAGAGAGATGGGGGGAGAGATGGAGAGAGATGGGGAGAGAGATGGAGAGAGATGGGGAGAGAGATGGAGAGAGAGATGGGGAGCGATGGGGAGAGATGGGGAGAGATAGAGAGAGATGTAGAGAGATGCAGAGAGATGGGGAGAGATGGGGAGAGAGATGGGGAGAGATGAGAGATGGAGAGAGATGAAGAAAGATGGAGAGAGATGGGGAGAGAGATGGAGAGAGATGGGGAGAGATGGAGAGAAATGGGGAGAGATGGAGAGAGATGGGGAGAGATGGGGAGAGATGGAGAGGGATGGAGAGAGATCGGGAAAGATAGGGGGAGAGATGGGGAGAGAGATGGGGAGAGAGATGGGCAGAGAAATTGGGAGAGAGATGGAAAGAGATGGGGAGAGATGGGGAGAGACGGAGAGAGATGGGGAGACAGATGGGGAAAGATGGGGGGAGAGATGGGGAGAGAGATGGGGAGAGATATTGGGAGAGAAATTGGGAGAGAGATGGAAAGAGATGGGGAGAGATGGGGAGAGACGGAGAGAGATGGGGAGACAGATGGGGAAAGATGGGGGGAGAGATGGGGAGAGAGATGGGGAGAGAGATGGGGAGAGAGATTGGGAGAGAGATGGGGAGAAATATGGGGAGAGATGGGGAGAGATGGAGAGAGATGGGGAGAGATGGGGAGAGATGAGGATAGATGGAGAGAGATGGAGAGAGATGGGGAAAGATGGCGAGAGATGGAGAGAGATGGGGAGAGTTGGAGAGAGATGGGGAGAGAGATGGGGAGAGAGATGAGGAGGAGAGAGATCGGGAGAGATGGGGGAGATGGGGAGAGATGGAGAGAGATGGGGGGAGAGATGGAGATAGATGGGGAGAGAGATGGAGAGAGATGGGGAGAGAGATGGAGAGAGATGGGGAGCGATGGGGGAGAGATGGGGAGAGATAGAGAGAGATGTAGAGAGATGCAGAGAGATGGGGAGAGATGGGGAGAGAGATGGGGAGAGATGGAGAGATGGAGAGAGATGAAGAAAGATGGAGAGAGATGGGGAGAGAGATGGAAAGAGATGGAGAAAGGTGGGGAGAGAGATGGGGAGAGATGGAGAGAGATGGAGAGAGATGGGGAAAGATGGCGAGAGATGGGGAGAGAGATGGAGAGAGATGGAGAGAGATGGGGAGAGAGATGGGGAGAGAGATGGGGAGAGATGAGAGATGGAGAGAGATGAAGAAAGATGGAGAGAGATGGGGAGAGAGATGGAGAGAGATGGGGAGAGATGGAGAGAAATGGGGAGAGATAGAGAGAGATGGGGAGAGATGGGGAGAGATGGAGAGGGATGGAGAGAGATAGGGAAAGATAGGGGGAGAGATGGGGAGAGAGATGGGGAGAGAGATGGGCAGAGAAATTGGGAGAGAGATGGAAAGAGATGGGGAGAGATGGGGAGAGACGGAGAGAGATGGGGAGACAGATGGGGAAAGATGGGGGGAGAGAGGGGGAGAGAGATGGGGAGAGATATTGGGAGAGAAATTGGGAGAGAGATGGAAAGAGATGGGGAGAGATGGGGAGAGAGGGAGAGAGATGGGGAGACAGATGGGGAAAGATGGGGGGAGAGATGGGGAGAGAGATGGGGAGAGAGATGGGGAGAGAGATTGGGAGAGAGATGGGGAGAAATATGGGGAGAGATGGGGAGAGATGGAGAGAGATGGGGAGAGATGGGGAGAGATGAGGATAGATGGAGAGAGGTGGGGAGAGAGATGGGGAGAGATGGAGAGAGATGGAGAGAGATGGGGAAAGATGGCGAGAGATGGAGAGAGATGGGGAGAGTTGGAGAGAGATGGGGAGAGAGATGGGGAGAGAGATGAGGAGGAGAGAGATCGGGAGAGATGGGGGAGATGGGGAGAGATGGAGAGAGATGGGGGGAGAGATGGAGATAGATGGGGAGAGAGATGGAGAGAGATGGGGAGAGAGATGGAGAGAGATGGGGAGCGATGGGGGAGAGATGGGGAGAGATAGAGAGAGATGTAGAGAGATGCAGAGAGATGGGGAGAGATGGGGAGAGAGATGGGGAGAGATGGAGAGATGGAGAGAGATGAAGAAAGATGGAGAGAGATGGGGAGAGAGATGGAAAGAGATGGAGAGAGGTGGGGAGAGAGATGGGGAGAGATGGAGAGAGATGGAGAGAGATGGGGAAAGATGGCGAGAGATGGGGAGAGAGATGGAGAGAGATGGAGAGAGATGGGGAGAGAGATGGGGAGAGATGGAGAGAGATGGGGGAGAGATGGGGAGAGAGATGGGGAGAGATGGAGAGAGATGGGGAGAGAGATGGAGAGAGATGGGGAGAGAGATGGAGAGAGATGGGGAGAGAGATGGATAGAGATGGGGAGAGGGATGGAGAGATGCAGAGAGAGGGGGGAGAGATGGGGAGATGGGGAGAGATGGAGAAAGATGGGGAGAGAGATGGAAAGAGATGGGGAGAGAGATGTAGAGAGATGGAGAGAGATGGGGGGAGAGATGGGGAGAGAGATGGAGAGAGATGGAGAGAAATGGAAAGAGATGGGGAGAGAGATGGAGAGAGATGGGGAGAGAGATGGAGAGGAATGGGGAGAGAGATGGAGAGAGATGGAGAGAGATGGGGAGAGATGGAGAGAGATGGGCAGAGGGATGGAGAGAGATAGAGAGAGATGGGGGAGAGATGGGGAGATGGGGAGAGATGGGGAGAGATAGAGAGAGATGGAGAGAGATGGAGAAAGATGGAGAGAGATGGAGAGAGATTGGGAGAGATGAGGAGAGAGATAGAGAGATATGGGGAGAGATGGGGAGAGATGGAGATAGAGATGGGGAAAGATGGGAAGAGATGGAGAGAGATGGAAAGAGATGGGGAGATAAATGAAGAGAGATGGAGAAAGATGAGGAGAGAGATGGAGAGAGATGGAGAGAGATGGGGAGAGATGGGGAGAGATGGGGAGAGAGATGGAGAGAGATGGAGAGAGATGGAGAGAGATGGAGAGAGATGATGGGGAGAGAGATAGGGAGAGATGGAGAGAGATGGAGAGAGATTATGGGGAGAGAGATGGGGAGAGATGGAGAGAGATGGGGGGAGAGATGGAGAGAGATGGAGAGAGATGGGGGGAGAGATGGAGAGAGATGGAGAGAGATGGGGAGAGAGATGGGGAGAGATGGGGAGAGAGATGGGGAGAGATGGGAAGAGATGGGTAGAGATGGAGAGAGATGGGGAGAGATGGGGAGAGATCGAGAGAGATGGAGAGAGATGAGGAGAGATGGGGAGAGATGGAGAGAGATGGGGAGAGAGATGGGGAGAGAGATGGAGAGAGATGGGGAGAGAGATGGAGAGAGATGGGGAGAGAGATGGGGAGAGATTGGGAAAGAGATGGGGAGAGACGGGGAAAGAGATGGGGAGAGAGATGGGGATGAGAGAGATGGAGAGTGGGGAGGAGGGAGATAGTCAGAGAGGAAAGAGAGAGAGATGAAGAGAGGGAGAGGGATAGACGGGGATGTGAGCCAGATGCCGTTCAAGTCTGTGTCCAATCTCCAGGAGCTGAGCCTTAAGAATGCTGATAGTGACCAGAGTAAAAGCTGCACCGGATAGCCTCTAACAGGGCTGTAAGGGGGAAGTGCTGGTCCTAATAGCGAGCAGCAACAGCAGAGTCAGGCTCTCTTTGACCCAGCGCTGTGAACCACTCACCCACTCACCCACTCGTCCATTCACTCAACCACTCACTCACTCAACCACTCACTCACCCACTCACTCACTCACTCAATCACCCACTCGTCCACTCACTCACTCGTCCACTCACTCACTCACTCACCCACTCACTCAATCAACCACTCAATCACCCACTCACTCACTCACCCACTCACTCACTCAACCACTCACTCACTCAACCACTCACTCACCCAATCACTCACCCACTCACTCACTCAGCCACTCACTCAACCACTCACTCACCCAATCACTCACTCACCCACTCACTCACTCACCCACTCGTCCACTCACTCAACCACCCACTCACCCACTCACTCAACCACCCACTCACTCCACCACTTACTCACTCAACCACTCACTCACTCACCCACTCACTCACTCACCCACTCACCCACTCACTCAACCACCCACTCACTCAACCACTCACTCACTCAACCACTCACTCACTCAACCACTCACTCACCCACTCACCCACACTCACCCACACTCACCCATTCACTTAGCGACCGACCCACACACCCACTCACTCAGTAGGTGGGAGAGTGGTTGAGTGAGTGGGTGGTGAGTGAGTGGGTGGCTGGGTGAGTGGTTGAGTGAGTGGTTGAGTGAGTGGTTGAGTGAGTGAGTGGTTGAGTGAGTGGTTGAATGAGTGGTTGAGTGAGTGAGTGGGTGAGTGAGTGAGTGGGTGAGTGTGTGGGTGATTGAGTGAGTGGGTGAGCGAGCGAGCGAGTGAGTGAGCGGGTGTGTGGGTCGGTCGCTAAGTGAATGGGTGAGTGTGGGTGAGTGGGTGGGTAATGTGGAAACCAGACCTTGCCTATGAACATCTGGGGGGGGTGGGGGGGGTGAAAACGGGGGGGGGGGGGCGTATGAAGGGAAATAGAAGAGAGAGAGGGTAGATGTACATGCCACTGGTTCTTCACGATCAGTAGATGTAGATGCCACTGGTTCTTCACGTTCTGTAGATGTAGATGCCACTGGTTCTTCACGTTCTGTAGATGTAGATGCCACTGGTTCTTCACGTTCTGCAGATGTAGATGCCACTGGTTCTTCACGTTCTGCAGATGTAGATGCCACTGGTTCTTCACGTTCTGTAGATGTAGATGCCACTGGTTCTTCACGTTCTGTAGATGTAGATGCCACTGGTTCTTCACGTTCTGCAGATGTAGATGCCACTGGTTCTTCACGTTCTGCAGATGTAGATGCCACTGGTTCTTCACGTTCTACAGATGTAGATACCACTGGTTCTTCACGTTCTGTAGATGTAGATGTCACTGGTTCTTCACGTTCTGTAGATGTAGATGTCACTGGTTCTTCATGTTCTGTAGATGTAGATACCACTGGTTCTTCACGTTCTGTAGATGTAGATGCAACTGGTTCTTCACGTTCTGTAGATGTAGATGCCACTGGTTCATCACGTTCTGTAGATGTAGATGCCACTGGTTCTTCACGTTCTGTAGATGTAGATGCCACTGGTTCTTCACGTTCATCAGATGCAGATGACACTGGTTCTTCACGTTGTGTAGATGTAGATACCACTGGTTCTTCACTTTCTGCAGATGCAGATGCCACTGGTTCTTCACGTTGTGTAGATGTAAATGTCACTGGTTCTTCACGTTCTGTAGATGTAGATGCAACTGGTTCTTCACGTTCTGTAGATGTAGATACCACTGGTTCTTCACGTTCATCAGATGCAGATGACACTGGTTCTTCACGTTGTGTAGATGTAGATACCACTGGTTCTTCACTTTCTGCAGATGCAGATGCCACTGCTTCTTCACGTTCTGTAGATGTAGATGCCACTGGTTCTTCACGTTCTTCAGATGTAGATGCCACTGGTTCTTCACGTTCTGTAGATGTAGATGCCACTGGTTCTTCACGTTCTGTAGATGTAGATGCCACTGGTTCTTCACGTTCTTCAGATGTAGATGCCACTGGTTCTTCACCTTCTGTAGATGTAGATGCCACTGGTTCTTCACGTTATGCAGATGTAGATGCCACTTGTTCTTCACGTTCTACAGATGTAGATGCCACTGGTTCTTCACGTTCTGTAGATGTAGATGCCACTGGTTCTTCACGTTCTGTAGATGTAGATGCCACTGGTTCTTCACGTTCTGTAGATGTAGATGCCACTGGTTCTTCACGTTCTGTAGATGTAGATGCCACTGGTTCTTCACGTTCTGTAGATGTAGATGCCACTGGTTCTTCACGTTCTGTAGATGTAGATGCCACTGGTTCTTCACGTTCTGCATATGTAGATGCCACTGGTTCTTCACGTTCTGTAGATGTAGATGCCACTGGTTCTTCACGTTCTGTAGATGTAGATGCCACTGGTTCTTCACGTTCTGCAGATGTAGATACCACTGGTTCTTCACGTTCTGTAGATGTAGATGCCACTGGTTCTTCACTTTCTGCAAATGTAGATGCCCCTGGTTCTTCAAGTTGTGTACATGTAGATACCACTGGGTCTTCACGTTCTTCAGATGTAGATGCCACTGGTTCTTCACTTTCTGCAGATGTAGATGTCACTGGTTCTTCACGTTCTGTAGATGTAGATGCCACTGGGTTTTCACGTTCTGTAGATGTAGATGCCACTGGTTCTTCACTTTCTGCAGATGTAGATGTCACTGGTTCTTCACGTTCTGTAGATGTAGATGCCACTGGGTTTTCACGTTCTGTAGATGTAGATGCCACTGGTTCTTCACTTTCTACAGGTGTAGATGCCACTGGTTCTTCACGTTCTGTAGATGTAGATGCCACCGGTATTTCACGTTCTGTAGATGTAGATTTCACTGGTTCTTCACGTTTTGTAGATGTAAATGCCACTGGTTCTTCACATTCATCAGATGTAGATGCCACTGGTTCTTCACGTTCTGTAGATGTAGATGTCACTGGTTCTTCACGTTCTGTAGATGTAGATGCCACTGGTTCTTCACGTTCTACAGATGTAGATGCCACTGGTTCTTCACGTTCTGTAGATGTAGATGCCACTGGTTCTTCACGTTCTGTAGATGTAGATGCCACTGGTTCTTCACGTTCTGTAGATGTAGATGCCACTGATTCTTCACGTTCTGTAGATATAAATGTCACAGGTTCGTCATGTTCCACAGATGTAGATGCCACTGGTACTTCACGTTCTGTAGATGTAGATGCCACTGGTTCTTCACGTTATGCAGATGTAGATGCCACTGGTTCTTCATGTTCCGCAGATGTAGGTGCCACTGGTTCTTCACGTTCTGTAGATGTAGATGCCACTGGTTCTTCACGTTCTGTAGATGTAGATGCCACTGGTTCTTCACGTTCTACAGATGTAGCTGCCACTGGTTCTTCATGTTCTGTAGATGAAGATGCCACTGGTTCTTCACGTTCTGTAGATGTAGATGCCACTGGTTCTTCATGTTCTGCAGATGTAGATGCCACTGGTTATTCATGTTCTGTTGATGTAAATGCCACTGGTTCTTCACGTTCTGTAGATGTAGATGCCAATGGTTCTTCACGTTCTGTAGATGTAGATGCCACTGGTTCTTCACATCTACAGATGTAGATGCCACTGGTTTTTCATGTTCTGTTGATGTAGATGCCACTGGTTCTTCACGTTCTGTAGATGTAGATGCCACTGGTTCTTCACGTTATGCAGATGTAGATGCTACTGGTTCTTCATGTTCCGCAGATGTAGGTGCCACTGGTTCTTCACGTTCTGTAGATGTAGATGCCACTGGTTCTTCACGTTCTGTAGATGTAGATGCCACTGGTTCTTCACGTTCTACAGATGTAGATGCCACTGGTTCTTCACGTTCTGCAGATGTAGATGCCACTGGTTCTTCACGTTATACAGATGTAGATGCCATTGGTTCTTTACGTTTTGTAGATGTTGATGCCAGTGGTTCTTCACGTTCTGCAGATTTAGATGCCACTGGTTCTTCATGTTCTGCAGATGTAGATGCTACTGGTTCTTCACGTTATGTAGATGTAGATTCCACTGGTTCTTCACGTTATGCAGATGTAGATGCCACTTGTTCTTCACGTTCTACAGATGTAGATGCCACTGGTTCTTCACGTTCTGTAGATGTAGATGCCACTGGTTCTTCACGTTCTGTAGATGTAGATGCCACTGGTTCTTCACGTTCTGTAGATGTAGATGCCACTGGTTCTTCACGTTCTGTAGATGTAGATGCCACTGGTTCTTCACGTTCTGTAGATGTAGATGCCACTGGTTCTTCACGTTCTGTAGATGTAGATGCCACTGGTTCTTCACGTTCTGCATATGTAGATGCCACTGGTTCTTCACGTTCTGTAGATGTAGATGCCACTGGTTCTTCACGTTCTGTAGATGTAGATGCCACTGGTTCTTCACGTTCTGCAGATGTAGATACCACTGGTTCTTCACGTTCTGTAGATGTAGATGCCACTGGTTCTTCACTTTCTGCAAATGTAGATGCCCCTGGTTCTTCAAGTTGTGTAGATGTAGATACCACTGGGTCTTCACGTTCTTCAGATGTAGATGCCACTGGTTCTTCACTTTCTGCAGATGTAGATGTCACTGGTTCTTCACGTTCTGTAGATGTAGATGCCACTGGGTTTTCACGTTCTGTAGATGTAGATGCCACTGGTTCTTCACTTTCTGCAGATGTAGATGTCACTGGTTCTTCACGTTCTGTAGATGTAGATGCCACTGGGTTTTCACGTTCTGTAGATGTAGATGCCACTGGTTCTTCACTTTCTACAGGTGTAGATGCCACTGGTTCTTCACGTTCTGTAGATGTAGATGCCACCGGTATTTCACGTTCTGTAGATGTAGATTTCACTGGTTCTTCACGTTTTGTAGATGTAAATGCCACTGGTTCTTCACATTCATCAGATGTAGATGCCACTGGTTCTTCACGTTCTGTAGATGTAGATGTCACTGGTTCTTCACGTTCTGTAGATGTAGATGCCACTGGTTCTTCACGTTCTATAGATGTAGATGCCACTGGTTCTTCACGTTCTGTAGATGTAGATGCCACTGGTTCTTCACGTTCTGTAGATGTAGATGCCACTGGTTCTTCACGTTCTGTAGATGTAGATGCCACTGATTCTTCACGTTCTGTAGATATAAATGTCACAGGTTCGTCATGTTCCACAGATGTAGATGCCACTGGTACTTCACGTTCTGTAGATGTAGATGCCACTGGTTCTTCACGTTATGCAGATGTAGATGCCACTGGTTCTTCATGTTCCGCAGATGTAGGTGCCACTGGTTCTTCACGTTCTGTAGATGTAGATGCCACTGGTTCTTCACGTTCTGTAGATGTAGATGCCACTGGTTCTTCACGTTCTACAGATGTAGCTGCCACTGGTTCTTCATGTTCTGTAGATGAAGATGCCACTGGTTCTTCACGTTCTGTAGATGTAGATGCCACTGGTTCTTCACGTTCTGTAGATGTAGATGCCACTGGTTCTTCACGTCTACAGATGTAAATGCCACTGGTTCTTCACGTTCTGTAAATGTAGATGCCAATGGTTCTTCACGTTCTGTAGATGTAGATGCCACTGGTTCTTCACATCTACAGATGTAGATGCCACTGGTTCTTCATGTTCTGTAGATGTAGATGCCACTGGTTCTTCACGTTCTGTAGATGTAGATGCCACTGGTTCTTCACGTTATGCAGATGTAGATGCTACTGGTTCTTCATGTTCCGCAGATGTAGGTGCCACTGGTTCTTCACGTTCTGTAGACGTAGATGCCACTGGTTCTTCACGTTCTGTAGATGTAGATGCCACTGGTTCTTCACGTTCTACAGATGTAGATGCCACTGGTTCTTCACGTTCTGCAGATGTAGATGCCACTGGTTCTTCACGTTATACAGATGTAGATGCCATTGGTTCTTTACGTTTTGTAGATGTTGATGCCAGTGGTTCTTCACGTTCTGCAGATTTAGATGCCACTGGTTCTTCATGTTCTGCAGATGTAGATGCTACTGGTTCTTCACGTTATGTAGATGTAGATTCCACTGGTTCTTCATGTTCTATAGATGTAGATGCCACTGGTTCTTCATGTTCTGCAGATGTAGATGCCATTGGTTCTTTACGTTCTGTAGATGTAGATGCCACTGGTTCTTCACGTTCGGCAGATGTAGATGCCACTGGTTTTTCATGATCTGTAGATGTGGATGCCACTGGTTCTTCACGTTTTAGATGTAGATGCCACTGGTTCTTCACGTTCTGTAGATGTAGATGCCACTGGTTCTTCACGTTCTGCAAATGTAGATGCCACTCGTTCTTCACGTTCGGCAGATGTAGATGCCACTCGTTCTTCACGTTCTGTAGATGGAGATGCCACTGGTTCTTCACGTTCTGCAGATGTAGATGCCACTGGTTTTTCACGTTCTGCAGATGTAGATGCCATTGGTTCTGTACGTTCTGTAGATGTAGATGCCACTGGTTCTTCACGTTCTGCAGATGTAGATGCCACTGGTTCTACACGTTCTGCAGATGTAGATGCCACTCGTTCTTCACGTTCTGTAGATGTAGATGCCACTGGTTCTTCACGTTCTGCAGAGGTAGATGCCACTGGTTTTTCATGATCTGTAGATGTAGATACCACTGGTTCTTCACGTTCTACAGATGTAGATGCCACTGGTTCTTCATGTTCCGTAGATGTAGATCCCACTGGTTCTTCACGTTCTACAGATGTAGATGCCACTGGTTCTTCATGTTCCGCAGATGTAGATTCCACTGGTTCTTCACGTTCTGCAGATGTAGATGCCACTGGTTCTTCATGTTCCGTAGATGTAGATCCCACTGGTTCTTCACGTTCTACAGATGTAGATGCCACTGGTTCTTCACGTTCTGCAGATGTAGATTCCGCTGGTTCTTCATGATCTGTAGATGTAGATGCCACTGCTTCTTCATGTTCTGTAGATGTAGATGCCACTGGTTCTTCACGTTCTGCAGATGTATATGCCACTGGTTCTTCACGTTCTACAGATGTTGATGCCACTGGTTCTTCACGTTCTGTAGATGTAGATGCCACTGGTTCTTCACGTTCTGCAGATGTAGATATCACTGGTTCTTCACGTTCTGCAGATGTAGATGCCACTGGTTCTTCACGTTCTGTAGATTCAGATGCCACTAGTTCTTCACATTCTACAGATGTAGATGCCACTGGTTCTTCACGTTCTGCAGATGTAGATGCCACTGGTTCTTCACGTTCTGCAGATGTAGATGCCACTGGTTCTTCATGTTCTGTAGATGTAGATGCCACTGGTTCTTCACGTTCTACAGGTGTAGATGCCACTGGTTCTTCATGTTCCGCAGATGTAGATGCCACTGGTTCTTCACGTTCTGTAGATGTAGATGCCACTGGTTCTTCACGTTCTGCAGATTCAGATTCCACTGGTTCTTCACGTTCTACAGATGTAGATGCCGCTGGTTCTTCATGTTCTACAGATGCCATCACCGGCTACCCGAGTTTGATTCCCGCTCACGGCCAACACCAGTTTTGACGAACATCTAAAGCGGTCCTGGGCCTCCACCTAGGTCGACTCAGCCTCGAATGAATACCTGGCGCGGTGGTCTGTAGTAAACATCTCTGGGGAGAGACAAAGGCGGCCGGGCGTGGTGCTGGCCACCCACCCCCTAGCGTCCTTGCCAGCTACTCGTTACCACTAACAGCACTTGCCCCTAGGGTGTGTGCAAGGCTACCCGGGGGCGCTTCGTCTTTGTTGAAGGCGGTCGAGCGGGTGGTGGTTGGGGGGGGGGGTTGAGAGCTAATGAGGTCGGCATGGCGAGGGGAGAGGCGAGTTGCCAACGCGCTGGGACGCGACATTCACGCCGTGAGGGTGAACATCATTGCAAGTGGCAACAGCTGTGGTGCACCCCGTGGCGATACACTACACTACTCTATACACTACACTATACACTACACTACACACTACACTATACACTACACTACACACTACAGTATACACTACACTATACACTACACTATACACTACGCTATACACTACTCTATACACTACACTAAACACTACACTACACACTACACTATACACTACACTATACACTACACTATACACTACACTATACACTACGCTATACACTACTCTATACACTACACTATACATTACACCATACACTACACTATACACTACTATACACTACACTATACACTACTATACACTACACTATACACTACACTATACACTACACTATACACTACGCTATACACTACTCTATATACTACACTATACAATACACTATACACTACACTATACACTACTATACACTACACTACACACTACACTATACACTATACTATACACTACACTATACACTACACTACACACTGCACTATACACTAATATACACTACACTATACATTACACCATACACTACACTATACACTACTATACACTACACTATACACTACACTATACACTACCATACACTACACTATACACTACTCTATACATAACACTAGACACTACTATACACTACAATATACACTACACTATACACTACAATACACTATACACTACACTATACACTACCATACACTACACTATACACTACACTGTACATTACACTATACACTACACTATACACTACACTATACACTATAAACTACACTAGTATACACTACACTATACACTACTACAATACACTATACAATACACTACACCATACAATACACAATACACTACACAATACACTACACTATACATTACACCATACACTACACTATACATTACACTATACACTACACTATACACTACACTATACACTACACTATACACTACAATACACTATACACTACACTATACACTACACTACACACTACACTATACACTACACTATACACTACACTACAATACACTATACACTACACTATACACTACACTATACACTACTCACTACACTATACACTACACTATACACTACACTACTATACATTACACTATACACTACACTACTATACACTACAGCACTATACAAAACACTATACACTACACTATACACTACACTATACACTACACTATTATACACTAAACTATACATTACACTATGCACTACACTATACACTACACTACTATACACTACACTATACACTACACTTACATTACACTATACAGTGAGGGAAAAAAGTATTTGATCCCCTGCTGATGTTGTACGTTTGCCCACTGACAAAGAAATGTTTAGTCTATAATTTTAATCGTAGGTTTATTTGAACAGTGAGAGACAGAATAACAACAAAACAATCCAGAAAAACGCATGTCAAAAATGTTATAAATTGATTTGCATTTTAATGAGGGAAATAAGTATTTGACCCCCTCTCAATCAGAAAGATTTCTGGCTCCCAGGTGTCTTTGATACAGGTAACGAGCTGAGATTAGGAGCACACTCTTAAAGGGGGTGCTCCTAATCTCAACTTGTTACCTGTATAAAAGACACCTGTCCACAGAAGCATTCAATCAGACTTCAAACTCTCCACCATGGCCAAGACCAAAGAGCTCTCCAAGGATATCAGGGACAAGATTGTAGACCTACACAAGGCTGGAATGGGCTACAAGACCATTGCCAAGCATCTTGGTGAGAAGGTGACAACAGTTGGTGCGATTATTCAGAAATGGAATAAACACAAAAGAACTGTCAATCTCCCTCGGCCTGGGGCTCCATGCAAGATCTCACCTCGTGGAGTTGCATTGATCATGAGAACGGTGAGGAATCAGCCCAGAACTACACGGGAGGATCTTGTCAATGATCTCAAGGCAGCTGGGACCATAGTCACCAAGAAAACAATTGTTAACACACTACGCCATGAAGGACTGAAATCCTGCAGCGCCCGCAAGGTCCCCCTGCTCAAGAAAGCACATATACATGCCCGTCTGAAGTTTGCCAATGAACATCTGAATGATTCAGAGGACAACTGGGTGAAAGTGTTGTGGTCAGATGATACCAAAATGGAGCTCTTTGGCATCAACTCAACTCACCGTATTTGGAGGAGGAGGAATGCTGCCTATAACCCCAAGAACACCATCCCCACCGTCAAACATGGAGGTGGAAACATTACGTTTTGGGGGTGTTTTTTCTGCTAAGGGGACAGGACAACTTCACCGCATCAAAGGGACGATGGACGGAGCCAACTACCGTCAAATCTTGGGTGAGAACCTCCTTCCCTCAGCCAGGGCATTGAAAATGGGTCGTGGATGGGTATTCCAGCATGACAATGACCCAAAACACACGGCCAAGGCAACAAAGGAGTGGCTCAAGAAGAAGCACATTAAGGTCCTGGAGTGGCCTAGCCAGTCTCCAGACCTTAATCCCGTAGAAAATCTGTGGAGGGAGCTGAAGGTTCGAGTTGCCAAACGTCAGCCTCGAAACCTTAATGACTTGGAGAAGATCTGCAAAGAGGAGTGGGACAAAATCCCTCCTGAGATGTGTGCAAACCTGGTGGCCAACTACAAGAAACGTCTGACCTCTGTGATCGCCAACAAGGGTTTTGCCACCAAGTACTAATTCATACATTTGCAGAAGAGTAAAATACTTATTTCCTTCATTAAAATGCAAATCAATTCATAACATTTTTGACATGCGTTTTTCTGGATTTTGTTGTTGTCATTCTGTCGCTCACTGTTCAAATAAACCTACCATTAAAATTATAGACTGATCATTTCTTTGTCAGTGGGCAAACGTACAAAGATAAGCAGGGAATCAAATACTTTTTTCCCTCACTGTAGTAGTGTGAGTGTGTGGGTGAGTGGGTGGGTGGGTGAATGGGTGCGTGGGTGAGTGAGTGGTTGGGTTTAATGATTGGGTGAGTGGATGGTGGGTGGGTGAGTGGGTGGAAGAGTGAATGAATGAGTTGGTAGGTGGATGGGTGAGTAAATGGATGGGTGAGTGGTTGAGTGGGTGAGTGGTTGAGTGGGTGAGTGGTTGAGTGAGTGATTGGATGGCAGGGTGAGTGAGTGAGTAGCTGTGTTGGTGAGTGGGTGGGTTATTGGGTGGGTAACTGTGTGGGTGAGTGGGTGGGTGAGTGACTGGGTGAGGGAATGAGTGAGTTGGTAGGTAGGTGGGTGAGTGAGTAGATGGGTGAGTGTGTGGGTGAGTGGGTGAATGCGTGCGTGCGTGGGTGGGTGAGTGAGTGGTTGGGTTTAATGATTGGGTGAGTGGATGGTTGGTGGGTGAGTGGGTGGGTGAGTGAATGAGTGAGTTGTTAGGTGAGTGGGTGAGTAAGTGGATGGGTGAGTGAGTGAGTGGGTGGTTGAGTGGATGAGTGGTTGAGTGGGTGATTGGATGGCAGGGTGAGTGAGTGAGTAGCTGTGTGGGTGAGTGGGTTGGTGGGTGAATGGGTGCGTGGGTGGGTGAGTGAGTGGTTGGGTTTAATGATTGGGTGAGTGGATGGTTGGTGGGTGAGTGGGTGGGTGAGTGAATGAGTGAGTTGTTAGGTGGGTGGGTGAGTGAGTGGATGGGTGAGTGAGTGGGTGGTGAGTGGGTGAGTGGTTGAGTAGGTGAGTGGGTGAGTGGTTGAGTAGGTGATTGGGTGGCAGGGTGAGTGAGTGAGTGAGCAGCTGTGTGGGTGAGTGGCTGGGTGAGCGATAGAGGAGGAGGATGTAGGGAGAATGGGGAGAGAGAGACTCTTAAATTCAAATATACAGGAGCAGCAGCAGGCATCGTAAGGGGCCGGGATCGAACCCACGACCTCCTGCACACCAGGCGAGATCACTTCAATATCAAAGACAAAGATCCTCCATGTAACCTCTAACAGACTGAAGGGGCACAGACACACACTTACACACACACACAACAACAACAACAACCGCCATTCGCCACTAAATGGCGGTGACGTCACCACGACGCTTGTGCCAGGACATGTGCACCTTGAGGCCACGTGGAATGTCGAACGCCCGCTGGCAGGAGGTCACGGGGCAGACCCAGGTGCCACAGGTCGACTGACTGAGATGACTGGCTGATGCACCACCTGTGCCCCCTACTGTGCCAACCTGTTGTGCTTTAGCCACCCGGCGCTCCGCTCGTTGTTGTGAGCGTCGCTCCGCCGCCCTCCGTTGTTGTTGGAGGGCGACTACCTCCAACTGCCCAGTAGCGTCCTTCACGAGCCTCCTCCACAGAGGCCGATCTTGACACCGCTGGTACCAGTCATCGGCAAGTCCACTCAGCTCCACGTCCTCCTGTACCACATCACTCCATCTCTTCTCTAGCCCGTGCCGCGCCCGCTTAGCCCCCTCAATCCCGCCGAACAAAAGCTGTTTCGGCATGTGGTGGCTGGGCATGCGGGCTACATGACCCAGCCATTGCAGCCTTACCTACCGGAGGAGCTCACCGATGGGACCTTGCCCAGATCTTTCAAGGATTTGTGAGCTCCTCACACAATCCAATCTGGTTAAACCCAGGATGGATCGTAGGCAGGCCAGCCTAAATGTTTCTAGCTGGCCAAGGCCTACTGATGGTATCATAGACCTTGACCAGGTCAATAAAGCAGAGATGTAGGTTGGAATTCCCTACACCTCTGCTGTAGCTGACGGACAGAAAATATGGCATCTGTGCAGGACCGCCCTTTCCTGAAACCACTTTGGGGCTCCGCAAGCCTCTCCTCAGCGTGACTGGCGAGGCAATGCTGAATAATCCTTGCCAGGACCTTTCCTGGCACACTGAGGAGTGAGATGCCCCTGTAGTTGTTACAGTCTGTGCGGTGCCCCTTCTTAAAGAGGGGGACCACCAGGGCATCCTTCCAATCCTGCGGAACCCGTCCAGTGGTCCAGACTGTTGTTATGATGTCATATAGGGAAGTCTGTGCACAAACGCCACCCTCCCTCAGCATTTCGCTTGGGGGATCATCTCTGCCCGCTGCCTTTCCAGGTCTCAGACTCCGGATCGCCTTCAGTGCTTCCTCAACAGATGGCACCTCAGCCCAGCCACTCGCAGGGGGTGATGTGGTGACCGACGTCTGCCCCACCGCCCTCGTTTGGCCTCTCCACTCCCTCCTCGACTCCCTCCTCCACCGCGTCGATCAGCTCCCGCCGGGTCCCCGCCGCCCCCCCCACCCCCCACCCCCCGCCTGTGCTGGCGCCCTCTGTGACGGACGTGGCTGCAGCGCTGGCTCACCGCCGCACGGGGTTACTCCGCACACGCCCACGTACACCACCGCTAATGCGAAGGCGTCCGCGCGCTTGATTCACACGAAGCCTGGCGCTTCAGCGGCCGCGTGAATATTATACGCCCCAGCGGGTGGTCGCTCACTGCCCCGCAACCCGCCCGGATACTCGCAGCGGCACGGCTGCTCGCTCCGCGCGAGTATCAGGGATGGATGCTTCGTTACTCAAATTTACTGACGGCACAAATACGCGCCACCTGGGGAGGGGGGGGGGGAATATTCACTCAAACGTCCTGCCACCTACCTCGAAGCTCTACTCACGGCGTCGCGCGGACGCCGTGAGAGTCGGAGGGAGAAGGGCGAGAGAAAACCTCGCCCATCGCTGCCTCGTAGCGGCCCTCGCTGGCATCGCACGGACGCCGCGAGCGGCTCGGCGAGGCGGGACGGCGGGGAGTTGCGTCTTGACGCCCCGCAGGTTGAAGCCAAGAGAGCGAAATCGTTTTTATCCTCTTCACTTCGAAGGCCCCGGGGTGCCGTTGTACCGCATGGCCAAGCGTGCGCTTACCTTGTGGTCACCCCCCCCCCCCCCCCCCCTGTTACCGTGTCCTCCACGGAGTCCTGCGTGGCGGCGGCGGCCACCCATTGCCCCTCATTGCCCACTGTCTGGAAGGGCTCTTGCGCTTTTGCTTCCTCAATGTTCCGCCCTCCGTCCTCCTCCCCCCGGGTGTCGTGAGCAAGTCACCGCGGCCGGCCCAGGAAACTTTCTCTTTCTGCGCCACTACAATTCGACGCCAATTCTCGGGGCATCGCAATGGAACCTGTCCAGCGGGCGTCGGCCCGTCCCCTGGCACCGGGAGACCTTGGCACTTTCCCCATAGGGGCCCTTCGGATTAAAACCCGTTGTGCCAGGCGATCCCCCGCCAGGACACTCCGTGTGCGCGTGTGCTGCGTGTGTGCTCGTGGGGAGGGGGGTAGCGGTCAATCGCGGCGCTTGCGGGGATGCTCTGGGGCAGTGGCACCACGGTGACTTCTTCATCTTCCAATATTTGAGGCAGCGCAGCGTCAGCAGGGTCATCCCCACTCTGTCCTAAGATGTTTTCCAGGCTGAGAGATTTCCCCCCCCCCCCCCCCCGAGGAACTCAGAAATGCTCTGCAAGTCTGCAAACCTGTTCCTGGGGGGTCGAAGGCTGCGGTAAGCCTCCTCATCCTCCGACGTGGGATTCTGTAGCCGATGGCAGTGGGCCTGTCGCTTTTCTCAACCATCCTGAACACCTCCTCTGTCAGCCAGGGTCTCTGGGGAGGTCTGGACCGCATACCCAAAGCAGCCATTGCAGCTGCATGAGTCACAGTCCTAAACCTCGCCCATTTACCCTCGACATCAGGAGGAGTGGGGGACGATGCCAACCCCAGCCGCGAGTGATGATGAAATTCTCGCTGGCAACTTTCATCAGCTGAGACCAGGCCACTATGGGTTTGAATGGGGTCCTGGGTGTACACCCACCACCGGAGTGGAAGAATGGCAGGCGTATCTTACAGATGACAAGTTGATGGTCAGTGGGCAGATCAGCTCCACGGTAGGTCCTGGTATCAAGGACATGGGCCCGCATCCACTGTTCCATCGCTATGGAGTCCAGCAGATGTTCTTGCTTGGGCCCGGCATGCATCCATGATGTTGTGTGGTTGCCCTGATGCTGGAACAGCTTGTTGGTAATTACAAGCCCATGGGATGCACAAAAATCTAGCAGCTGATCTGGCCCATGCCTTCCAATCACTCCAGACCAAGTGCCAGCATCATGACTAATTCGGGCATTGAAGTCGGCCAACAAGATGACTCTATCCCAAGGGGCCACTTAAGCCAGCACCTGTGACAGGAGGTCATAGAAGGCATCTGACTCATCGGCCTTGGCTGCATCCCTCCACGGATGTTCGTCTTCGGTGGGGGCATAAGTAACCACGACCACCACTCCTCGCCTCCGGTTGATGGGAAGGCGAGCCCAAAGTAGCCTGGAGCTTACCGCTTCCCACACCTCACCGCCACGCTCCCACGCCCCCTTCATTCTATTGTTCAAAAGAAGACCCACACCCTGTTGTTTGGTAGTCTCCTGCCCCGAGTAGAGGACTGTCCACCCCTCATGGTGGCAGGAGCCAGAGCCGGTCCACCAGACCTCCTGAATCCCACAGAGATCCAGGTACCGGTCCAGCTCCCGACAGAGGAGTGGCAGCCTCTCCTCCGCAGTGAGCATTCAAACATTCCACGTGACCACACGAAGTAGTTTTTCATTGTTTCTGGAGGAGCCCGAGGGTAGAGATTCAGTCTCCTGGCTCCGCCAATTGGGGTTTGGCCAGGAGACGTCATAGACGCCTGTCCCCCCGGGGCCTCCGGCACAAGCTTAGCTAGATTTATTATACGTGGTTTTGTGGTAATAAATTGAAGGTGGAGGGGTTACCAGCCCCTCGCACCCATCCGGAGCCCCCACTTGGCGTCTGTGATGGTCACAGATGCCAAGAGGGGAACGGCCAATCGGAATTGTCCCTCGCCACCACGGCAATGATCACCGCAGCTTTGCCGTCCGGCACCAACAAGGAGGTTTCGTTTTTGCCGGGCACTCACACACAGACAGATACACAGATACACACAGATACTCACACACAGACAGATACACAGATACACACAGATACTCACACACAGGCAGATACACACACACAGACACTCATACACAGGCAGATACACACACAGACACTCGTATACAGGCAGATACACACACATACACACAGATACTCACGCACAGGCAGATACACACACACAGACAGATACTCATACACAGGCAGATACACACACACACAGAGACACTCAAACACAGGCAGATACACAAACACAGAGACACTCATACACAAGCAGATACACACACACAGACACTCACACACAGACAGATGCACAGATACACACAGACACTCAAACACAGGCAGATACACACACAGACACTCATACAGAGGCAGATACACACACAAACTCAAACACAGGCAGATACACAGACACTCATACAAAGGGAGATACACACACAGACACTCATACACAAGCAGAAACACACACACACAAACTCACACACAGGCAGATACACAGACACTCATACAAAGGCAGATACACACACACACAGACACTCACACACAAACAGATACACAGATACACACACAAACTCACACACAGGCAGATACACAGACACTCATACACAGGCAGATACACACACACACAGAGACACTCATACACAAGCTGAAACACAGATACACACACAAACTCACACACACGCAGATACACAGACACTCATACAAAGGCAGATACACACACAGACACTCACACACAAACAGATACACAGATACACACACAAACTCACACACAGGCAGATACACAGACACTCATACACAGGCAGATACACACACAGACACTCATACACAAGCTGAAACACAGATACACACACAAACTCACACACACGCAGATACACAGACACTCACACACAGGCAGATACACACACACGCACACACACACAGACACTCATACACAGGCATATACACAGACACTCATACACAAGCAGATACACATACACGCACACACACACAGACAATCATACACAGGCAGATACACAGACACACACAAACTCACACACAGGCAGACACACAGACACTCATACACAAGCAGATACACAGACACACACAGACACTCATAAACAAGCACAAACACAGATACACACACAAACTCACACACAGGCAGATACACAGACACACAAACTCACACACAGACATACACAGACACTCATACACAGGCAGATACACACACACAGACACTCATACACAAGCAGAAACACAGATACACACAGACAATCATACACAGGCAGATACAGAGACACTCATACACAGGCACATACACAGACACGCACACACACACAGACACTCATACACAAGCAAAAACACACACACACTCACACACAGACACTCATACACAAGCAGATACACACACAGACGCTCATAAACAAGCAGAAACACAGATACACACACAAACTCACACACAGGCAGAAACACAGACACACAAACTTATACACAGACAGATACACAGACACTCATACACAAGTAGATACACACACACACAGACACTTATACACAAGCAGAAACACAGATACACACAGACACTCATACACAGGCAGATACAGAGACACTCATACACAGGCAGATACACGGACAAAAAGATCCCCCGTATAGCCTTAACAGACTGTAGGGGCAAGTGCTGTTAGCGAGCACCTATGAAGGCCGGAACGGTACACGAGGGGGTGGGTGGCCAGCACCACGCCCGACCGCCTTTGTCTCCCTAGTGGCAATGTTTACACATCGCACCAGGTACTCATTTGAGGCTGAGTCGACCTAGGGGAGGCCCGGGACCGGTTCAGATAATCGTCAATGGTGTTGGCCATGAGCGGGTATCGAACCCGGGTTGCCAGGTTCATAGCGCAGCGCGCTAACCGCTACACTACCGCTCCCCACAGATGCACAGACACGCACACACACACACACACAGACACTCATACACAGGCAGATGCACAGACACACAAACTTATACACAGACAGATACACAGACACACACACAAATTCACACACAGGCAGATACACAACAACCGCCATTCGCCACTAAGTGGCGGTGACGTCACCACGACGCTTGTGCCAGGCTATGTGCACCCTGAGGCCACGTGAAGTGTCGAACGCCCGCTGGCAGGAGGTCACGGGGCAGACCCAGGTGCCACGGGTCGACTGACTGAGATGACTGGCTGAGGCACCACCTGTGCCCCCTACTGTGCCAACCTGCTGTGCTTTAGCCACCCGGCGCTCCGCTCGTTGTTGTGAGCGTCGCTCCTCCGCCCTCCGTTGTTGTTGGAGGGCGACTACCTCCAACTGCCCAGTAGCGTCCTTCACGAGCCTCCTCCACAGAGGCCGATCTTGACACCGCTGGTACCAGTCATTGGCAAGTCCACTCAGCTCCACGTCCTCCTGTACCGCATCACTCCATCTCTTCTCTAGCCCGTGCCGCGCCCGCTTAGCCCCCTCAATCCGGCCGAACAAAAGCTGTTTCGGCATGCGTTGGCTGGGCATGCGGGCTACATGACCCAGCCATCGCAGCCTTGCCCGCCGGAGGAGCTCACCGATGGGACCTTGCCCAGATCTTTCAAGGATTTCTGAGCTCCCCACACAATCCAGTCTGGTTAAACCCAGGATGGATCGTAGGCAGGCCAGCCTAAATGTTTCTAACCGGCGAAGATGTTCCATTAGGGGGGTCTACGTTTCGCAAGCGTAGAGAAGGGAGGGAATGACCGTGGCCGAGAAGACCTGAAGCTTTGTGCGGAGCGACAGACCAGGTAGCTTCCACACAGCGTTACGCAACCGATGAAAAGATATTGCCGCTCGACTGATTCGGAGTGAGATCTCTGCTGTTAAACTGGAGCCGGTCATATGCACACTGCCCAGGTATGGGAAACTCTCCACTCTCTCCACAACTGCCCCATCACCGATTGGGAGTTGTGGGGGTGGAGTGTCCGATGGTACAAAATACCCAGGCAGGTGCTTAGTTTTGGTGGGGCTGATGGTAAGGCCCCACGTCTTAGTGGCACGCTCCAGTCTCAGCAGCAGCTTCTCCAACTCGTCCTCTGACTGAGCAGCTATTACCAAATCATCAGCATACATAACGTGGTTGAACAATAGGGAGCCATCCCTTGACCGCACCCGCGCATCGATCAGCCTCCCATTATATCTGTACCATATGGAGATTCCCCCGGTACAGCTATTGAAGGCTTCACGAACTACGTGGTCAAAATAGATGTTAAATAATGTGGGAGCCAGAGGACATCCCTGTCGCACCCCAAGGTGTACAGGGAATGGCTCTGACTCCCGGCCACGTAGTTTTACCCGGGCCCGCTCACCATCATGAAGGTCCTTAATGATCGTGAGCAGAGGGTCAGGTACTCCAAAAGCACGAAGAACGACCCAGAGCCCAGGCCTACTGATGGTATCATAGGCCTTGACCAGGTCAATAAAGCAGAGATGTAGGTCTTGTTGGAATTCCCTACACCTCTGCTGTAGCAGATGGACAGAAAATATGGCATATGTGCAGGACCGCCCTTTCCTGAAACCGCATTGGGGCTCCGCAAGCCTCTCCTCAGCGTGCCTGGCGAGGCGATGTTGAATAATCCTTGCCAGGACCTTTCCCGGCACACTGAGGAGTGAGATGCCCCTGTAATTGTTACAGTCTGTGCGGTCCCCCTTCTTAAAGAGGGGGACCACCAGGGCATCCTTCCAATCCTGCGGAACCCGTCCAGTGGTCCAGACCGTTGTTATGATGTCATATAGGGCAGTCTGTGCACAAACGCCACCCTCCCTCAGCATTTCACTTGGGAGATCATCTCTGCCCGCTGCCTTTCCTGGTCTCAGACTCCGCATCGCAAACAGTACTTCCTCAACAGATGGCACCTCAGCCAGCCACTCACAGGGGGTGACTTCTTCCAATATTTGAGGCACCGCAGCCTCAGCAGGGTCATCCTCACTTTGTGCCATGATGTTTTCCTGGCTGAGGGATTTTCCCTCCCCCAGGACCTCACAGAAATGCTCAGCAAATCTGCAAACCTGTTCCTGGGGGTCGGAGATTGGGTCACCGTTTTTTCCCCTAATGATGGTAATCGGTGTGGCGCTGCAGGTTACTTTTTTGATGGAGTTAAATAGAGATTTGTGATCACGGGCCATTGAGGCAGACTCCATCTCCTCAGCAACCCGCGACCACCACCCATCCTTGCAGCGCCTCACAGCTCTCCGAACCTCCGAGCGAAGGCTGCGGTAAGCCTCCTCATTCTCTGACGTGGGATTCTGTAGCCGATGACAGTGGGCCTGTCGCTTTTTCTCAACCATCCTGAACACCTCCTCTGTCAGCCAGGGTCTCTGGGGAGGTCTGGACCGCGTACCCAAAGCAGCCATTGCAGCTGCATGAGTCACAATCCTAAACCTCGCCCATTTACCCTCGACATCAGGAGGAGTCGGGGGACGATGCCAATCCCAGCCGCAAGCGATGATGAAATTCTCGCTTGCAACTTTCATCAGATAACTGAGACCAGGCCACTTTAGGTCGGAATGGGGTCCTGGGTGTACACCCACCACCGGAGTGGAAGAATGGCAGGCGCATCTTACAGATGACTAGTCGATGGTCAGAGGGCAGATCAGCTCCACGGTAGGTCCTGGTGTCAAGGACATGGGCTCGCATCCGCTGGTCCCTCACTATGTAGTCCAGCAGATGTTCTTGCTTGGACCCGGCATGTATCCATGATGTTGTGTGGATGCACCGATGCCGGAACAGCGTGTTGGTAATTACAAGCCCATGGGCTGAACAAAAATCTAGCAGCCTCCTACCGTTGTTATTGAGCTGATCTGGCCCATGCCCTCCAATCACTCCAGACCAGGTGCCAGTATCATGACCAACTCGGGCATTGAAATCACCCAACATGATGACTCTATCCCGAGGGGCCACTTTAGCCAGCACCTGTGACAGGAGGTCATAGAAGGCATCTGACTCATCAGCTTTGCCTGCATCCCTCCACGGATGTTCATCTTCGGTGGAGGCATAAGTAACCACGGCCACCATTCCTCGCCTCCGGTTGATGGGAAGGCGAGCCCAAAGTAGCCTGGGGCTTACAGCTTCGCACACCTCACCGCCACGCTCCCACGCCCCCTTCATTCTTTTGTTCAAAAGAAGAGCCACACCCTATTGTTTGGCATTCTGCTGCCCCGAGTAGAGGACTGTCCACCCCTCGTGGTGGCAGGAGCCAGAACCGCTCCACCGGACCTCCTGAATGCCACATAGATCCAGGCGGTACCGGTCCAGCTCCCGACAGAGGAGTGGCAGCCTCTTCTCCGCAGTGAGCGTTCGAACATTCCACGTGGCCACCCGTAGTGGTTTTTCGTTGTTTCTGGAGGAGCCCCGAGGGTAGATATTCAATCTCCTGGCTCCGCCAATTGGGGTTTGGCCAGGAGACGTCATAGACGCCTGGCCCCCCGGATCCTCCGGCACAAGCTTATTAGTTATATACTTAATTTGCGGTTTAGTGTTAATTAATTGAAGGTGGAGGGGTTACCAGGCCCTCGCACCCGTCCAGAGTCCCCGTTTAACCCCTGTGGTAGTCACATATGCCATGCGGGGAGGAGCCAATCGAAATTGGACCTCCCCCCACAGCACTGTCCACGACAGAGTTGCCCGTCCGGCACCACGAGGAGGTAGGGGGTTGTTTTGCTGGACACAGACAGATACACACACATGCACACACACACACACTCATACACTGACACTCATACACAAGCAGATACACAGACACTCATACACAGGCAGATACACACACGCACACAGACACACACAGACACGCATACACAGGCAGATGCACAGACACACAAACTTATACACAGGCAGATACACAGACAGATACACAGACACTCATACACAGGCAGATACACATACACAAACATACACAGCCTTATAGATACGCACACACACACTCATACACTGACACAAAGACAAAGACTCACACACACACACCCACAGGCTCACTCATTCATTCATACCCTGCCACCCACACACACTGACACACACACATACTGACACTCACACACAGAACACACTCACACAGAGCACACACACACACACACTGACACACACACACTGACACACACACACTGACACACACACACTGACACACACACACTGACACACACACACACACTGACACACACACACACACACTGACACACACACACGGACACCCACACACAGACACACACACAGACACACACACAGACACACACACACACAGACACACACACAGACACACACACACAGGACACACACACAGACACACACACAGATACACACAGACACACACACAGACACACAGACACACACACACTGACACACACACACTGACACACACACACTGACACACACACTGACACACACACACGCTGACACACACACACGGACACCCACACACAGACACACACACAGACACACACAGACACACACACAGACACACAGACACACACACAGACACACACACAGACACACACACCCACACACACACAGACACACACACACAGACACACACACACACAGACACACACACACACTGACACACACACACTGACACACACACTGACACACACACGGACGCCCACACACACACACAGACACACACACAGACACACACACAGACACACACACCCACACACACACAGACACACACACAGACACACACACACGGAACGCAGTCGCTCGCCATGCCGGGTGCGCTCGCCCAGGCGGCTGTGGTGGTTCTGCTCTGCTGTGCGGCAATCATCGACTGCGGTAAGTGTAGTGTATAGTGTAGTGTATAGTGTAGTGTATAGTGTAGTGTGTAGTGTAGTGTATAGTGTAGTGTATAGTGTAGTGTGTAGTGTAGTGTATAGTGTAGTGTATAGTGTAGTGTATAGTGTAGTGTATAGTGTATAGTGTAGTGTATAGTGTAGTGTATAGTGTAGTGTGTAGTGTAGTGTATAGTGTAGTGTATAGTGTAGTGTATAGTGTAGTGTATAGTGTAGTGTATAGTGTAGTGTATAGTGTAGTGTATAGTGTAGTGTATAGTGTAGTGTATAGTGTAGTGTATAGTGTATAGTTTAGTGTATAGTGTAGTGTATAGTGTATAGTGTAGTGTATAGTGTAGTGTATAGTGTAGTGTATAGTGTAGTGTGTAGTGTAGTGTATAGTGTAGTGTATAGTGTAGTGTATAGTGTAGTGTATAGTGTAGTGTATAGTGTAGTGTATAGTGTAGTGTGTAGTGTAGTGTATAGTGTAGTGTATAATAGTGTAGTGTATAGTGTAGTGTATAGTGTAGTGTATAGTGTAGTATAATGTGGTCTATAGTGTAGTGCATAGTGTAGTGTATAGTGTAGTGTATAGTGTAGTATAATGTAGTGTATAGTGTAGTGTATAGTGTAGTGTATAGTGTAGTATAATGTAGTGTATAGTGTAGTGTATAGTGTAGTGTATAGTGTAGTGTATAGTAGTGTATAGTGTAGTGTATAGTGTAGTGTATAGTGGAGTGTATAGTGTAGTGTGTAGTGTAGTGTATATTGTAGTGTATAGTGTAGTGTATAGTGTAGTGTGTAGTGTATAGTGTAGTGTGTAGTGTATAGTGTAGTGTGTAGTGTAGTGTATAGTGTAGTGTATAGTTTAGTGTATAGTGTAGTGTGTAGTGTATAGTGTAGTGTATAGTGTAGTGTATAGTTTAGTGTATAGTGTAGTGTGTAGTGTATAGTGTAGTGTATAGTGTAGTGTATAGTGTAGTGTGTAGTGTAGTGTATAGTGTAGTGTATAGTGTAGTGTATAGTGTAGTGTGTAGTGTATAGTGTAGTGTGTAGTGTAGTGTATAGTGTAGTGTATAGTGTAGTATATAGTGTAGTGCATAGTGTAGTGTATAGTATAGTGTAGCGTATAGTGTAGCGTGTATAGTGTAGTGTATAGTGTAGTGTATAGTGTAGTGTATAGTGTAGTGTGTAGTAGTGTAGTGTATAGTGTAGTGTATAGTGTAGTTATAGTAGTGTGTAGTGTAGTGTATAGTGTAGTGTATAGTGTAGTGTGTAGTGTATAGTGTAGTGTGTAGTGTATAGTGTAGTGTATATTGTAGTGTATAGTGTGGTGTGTAGTAGTGTAGTGTATAGTGTAGTGTATAGTGTAGTGTATAGTGTAGTTATAGTAGTGTGTAGTATAGTGTATAGTGTAGTGTATAGTGTAGTGTGTAGTGTATAGTGTAGTGTATAGTGTAGTGTGTGTGTAGTGTGTGTAGTGTGTGTTTGTAGTGTGTATGTAGTGTGTGTGTGTAGTGTGTGTAGTATAGTGTGTGTGTGGTGTGTGTGTGTAGTGTGTGTAGTATGTGGGTATAGCGTAGTGTGTGTGTAGTGTGTGTGTGTAGTGTGTGTAGTGTGTGTGTGTATGGTGTGTGTGTCTGTTGTGTGTGTCTGTGTGTGTGTCTGGTGTGTGTGTCTGGTGTGTGTGTGTGTGTGTACGGTGTGTGTGTGTACGATGTGTGTGTGTACGGTGTGTGTGTGTGTATGGTGTGTGTGTGTATGGTGTGTGTGTGTGTACGGTGTGTGTGTGTACGATGTGTGTGTGTACGGTGTGTGTGTGTGTATGGTGTGTGTGTATGGTGTGTGTGTATGGTGTGTGTATGGTGTGTGTGTGTGTATGGTGTGTGTGTGTGTTTAAGGTGTGTGTGTACGTTGTGTGTGTGTACGGTGTGTGTGTGTATGGTGTGTGTGTGTACGGTGTGTGTGTGTATGGTGTGTGTGTGTATGGTTTGTGTGTGTATGGTGTGTGTGTACGATGTATGTGTGTACTGTGTGTGTGTATGGTGTGTGTGTGTACGGTGTGTGTGTGTATGGTGTGTGTGTGTGTACGGTGTGTGTGTGTACGGTGTGTGTGTGTACGGTGTGTGTGTGTGTATGGTGTGTGTGTGTACGGTGTGTGTGTATGGTGTGTGTGTGTGTATGGTGTGTGTGTATGGTGTGTGTGTGTGTACGGTGTGTGTATGGTGTGTGTGTATGGTGTGTGTGTGTGTGTACGGTGTGTGTGTATGGTGTGTGTGTACGATGTATGTGTGTACGGTGTGTGTGTGTACGGTGTGTGTGTGTGTGTATGGTGTGTGTGTATGGTGTGTGTGTACGATGTATGTGTGTACGGTGTGTGTGTGTATGGTGTGTGTGTGTGTGTACGGTGTGTGTGGTGTTGTACAGTGTGTGTGTGTACAGTGTGTGTGTGTGTACGGTGTGTGTGTACGGTGTGTGTGTGTGTATGGTGTGTGGTGTGTACGGTGTGTGTGTACGGTGTGTGTGTGTATGGTTTGTGTGTGTATGGTGTGTGTACGATGTATGTGTGTACGGTGTGTGTGTGTATGGTGTGTGTGTATATATGGTGTGTGGTGTGTGTGTGTATGGTGTGTGTGTGTGTGTAGCGTGTGTTTGTGTGTGTGTACGGTGTGTGTCTGTCTGTGTGCCATCTGTTGAGGAAGTACTGAAGGCAATCCAGAGCCAGAGACCAGTAAAGACTCGGCGAAATGCTGAAGGAGGGTGGCGTTTGTGCACAGACTGCCCTACATGATATCATAACAACAGCCTGGACTACTGGACGGGTTCTGCAGGATTGGAAGGATGCCCTGGTGGTCCCTCTCTTTAAGAAAGGGGACCCCGCACAGACTGTAACAACTACAGGGGCATTTCACTCCTCAGTGTGCCGGGAAAGGTCCTGGCAAGGATTATTCAACATCGCCTTGCCAGGCACGCTGAGGAGAGGCTTGCGGAGCCCCAATGCAGTTTCAGGAAAGGGCGGTCCTGCACAGATGCCATATTTTCTGTCCGTATGTTACGGCAGAGGTGTATGGAATTCCAGCAAGACCTACATCTCTGCTTTATTGACCTGGTCAAGGCCTATGATACCTGGGCTCTGGGTTGTTCATTCGTGCCTTCGGAGTCCCTTTCGTGACTACATACAAAAAAACAACCCAATGAGTAATTGTATGCAGTCACGACAGCTTTAATTCTCATGAACACACTTCTGCGTGGAAGTCGCCTTTGAAATTCTCTCCACCACTCCCCCCTTCTGCTGATGTGTATGTGGTGCTGATTTGGTGCTTATTTCAGCTGCCCCATCCTCTGTCAATCCTGCTTATACCTCTCCCCCGGCTTCTGTGTATGTGCAAGTTGTGCTTGGTTCAGCTTCCACGTCCTCTCTGGCCCCTCCTCCCAACCTGATTCCCTATTTAAGGCTTCTGTTCATCCCTCCAGCCCCCCTCTCTCTCTCTCTCCTTGCTTCTCTGTCCCGTCTTTTCCTCCCTCCATGCCTCTTGTGAGCTTGTACATGTATGTCTACTGACCGTGTAGCTCGTATTTTTTTCATTCTATGCTGGTATGTGCAGTCCAGAGGATGGACACGACATTTAGCACTCTTCTGAAATTCGTGGTCCTGCCATGAATTGTGTCTAACTGTGTTGTTGGCCTGACTGGTTGTGGCTTCACGTAGTTTTTTTTTAAAAGGTTTGTTGAATTCTCGTCTCTCATCTGCTTGTTGTGTTTACCTTCGTGATTTGTTCTTGACACCTGATGGAGGTCGCTTGCGTTGTGATCGAAACGTCGTGATTGGTTTTGTTTTAATGTAATTTTATTGTATTTCTTCGCACGTGACTTTAGCGAAAAAACCAATGAGTAATTTTATGCAGTGTATATTAAATATACAGTGTATATTAACTATACAGTGTATATTAACTATACAGTGTATATTAACTATACAGTGTATATTAACTATACAGTGTATATTAACTATACAGTGTATATAATATACAGTGTATATTAACTATACAGTGTATATTAACTATACAGTGTATATAATATACAGTGTATATTAACTATACAGTGTATATAATATACAGTGTATATTAACTACACAGTGTATATTAACTATACAGTGTAACTATACAGTGTATATTATAAACAGTGTATATTAAACTATACTGTATATTATATACAGTGTATATTAACTATACAGTGTATATTAAACTATACTGTATATTATATACAGTGTATATTAACTATACAGTGTATATTAACTATACAGTGTATATTAACTATACTGTATATTATATACAGTGTATATTAACTATACAGTGTATATTAACTATACAGTGTATATTAACTATACAGTGTATATTAACTACACAGTGTATATTAACTATACAGTGTATAATATATACAGTGTATATTAACTATACAGTGTATATTATACACAGTGTATATTAACTATACTGTATATTATATACAGTGTATATTAACTATACAGTGTATATTAACTATACAGTGTATATTAACTATAGTGTATATTAACTACACAGTGTATATTAACTATACAGTGTATATAATATACAGTGTATATTAACTATACAGTGTATATAATATACAGTGTATATTAACTATACAGTGTATATTAACTACACAGTGTATATAATATACAGTGTATATTAACTACACAGTGTATATTAACTATACAGTGTATATAATATACAGTGTATATTAACTATACAGTGTATATTATACACAGTGTATATTAACTATACTGTATATTATATACAGTGTATATTAACTATACAGTGTATATTAACTATACAGTGTATATTAACTATACTGTATATTATATACAGTGTATATTAACTATACAGTGTATATTAACTACACAGTGTATATTAACTATACAGTGTATATAATATACAGTGTATATTAACTACACAGTGTATATTAACTATACAGTGTATATTAACTATACAGTGTATATTATATAGTGTATATACAGTGTATATTATATACAGTGTATAATATATACAGTGTATATTAACTATACAGTGTATATTATACACAGTGTATATTAACTATACTGTATATTATATACAGTGTATATTAACTATACAGTGTATATTAACTATACAGTGTATATTAACTATACTGTATATTATATACAGTGTATATTAACTATACAGTGTATATTAACTATACAGTGTATATTAACTATACAGTGTATATTATATAGTGTATATAATATACAGTGTATATTATATACAGTGTATAATATATACAGTGTATATTAACTATACAGTGTGTATTATACACAGTGTATATTAACTATACTGTATATTATATACAGTGTATATTAACTATACACTGTATATTAACTATACAGTGTATATTAACTATACAGTGTATATTATATAGTGTATATAATATACAGTGTATATTATATACAGTGTATAATATATATACAGTGTATATTAACTATACAGTGTATATTAACTATACAGTGTATATTAACTATACAGTGTATATTAACGATACAGTGTATATTATATACAGTGTATATTAACTATACAGTGTATATTAACTATACAGTGTATATTAACTATACAGTGTATATTCACTATACAGTGTATATTCACTATACTGTATATTATATACAGTGTATATTAACTATACAGTGTATATTAAATATACACTGTATATTAACTATACAGTGTATATTAACTATACAGTGTATATTAACTATACAGTGTATATTAACTATACAGTGTATATTAACTATACAGTGTATATAATATACAGTGGATATTAACTATACAGTGTATATTAACTATACAGTGTATATAATATAGTGTATATTAACTATACAGTGTATATAATATACACTGTATATTAACTATACAGTGTATAAAATGTTGATTTAAAGCTTTCGTGACTGCAGTAATTCATATTCTTAGTTTTTTTTTATATACAGTGTATATTAACTATACAGTGTATATTAACTATACAGTGTATATTAACTATACAGTGTATATTATATAGTGTATATAATATACAGTATAGTTAATATACACAGTGTATAATATATACAGTGTATATTAACTATACAGTGTATATTATACACAGTGTATATTAACTATACTGTATATTATATACAGTGTATATTAACTATACACTGTATATTAACTATACAGTGTATATTAACTATACAGTGTATATTATATAGTGTAATATAATATACAGTGTATATTAT
>NW_022639295.1:0-2500 GCF_010993605.1 Petromyzon marinus
TTGTTGATGTTGTTGATGATGTTGTTGATGATGATGTTGATGATGTTGATGATGATGATGTTGTTGATGATGATGTTGATGATGTTGATGTTGTTGTTGTTTCCAGCTGCCCCTACCTGTGTGTAGAGGTATCTCCCGCTGTCCCTGCCTGTGCCTGCCTCCTCCTGACGGTGGTGCTGTTGTTGATGTTGTTGTTGTTATTGATGATCTTGTTGTTGATGATGATGATGTTGTTGTTGTTGTTGTTGTTTCCAGCTGCCCCTACCTGTGTGTAGAGGTATCTCCTGCTGTCCCTGCCTGTGCCTGCCTCCTCCTGACGGTGGTGCTGTTGTTGTTGATGATGTTGTTGATGTTGTTGTTGTTGTTGATGTTGTTGTTGTTGATGTTGTTGTTGATGTTGTTGTTGTTGTTGATGTTGTTGATGTTGTTGATGATGTTGATGTTGTTGATGATGATGTTGTTGATGTTGTTGTTGATGTTGTTGGTGTTGATGATGTTGTTGATGATGTTGTTGTGATGTTGTTGTTGTGTCTCCAGCTGCCCCTACCTGTGTGTGTGGAGCTGTCTCCTGCCGTACCTGCCTGTGCCTGCCTCCTGGTCACGGTGATGATGATGTTGTTGTTGATGTTGTTGTTGTTGATGTTGTGATGATGATGATGATGTTGTTGTTGATGTTGTTGTTATTGATGTTGTTGATGTTGTTGATGTTGATGATGTTGTTGTTGATGTTGTTGTTATTGATGTTGTTGATGTTGATGATGTTGTTGTTGATGTTGTTGATGTTGTTGATGTTGTTGATGATGATGTTGTTGATGATGATGTTGTTGATGTTGATGTTGTTGTTGTTGATGATGTTGTTATTGTTGTTGATGATGATGTTGTTGTTGTTGTTTCCAGCTGCCCCTACCTATGTGTGGAGGTATCTCCCGCTGTCCCTGCCTGTGCCTGCCTCCTCCTGACGGTGGTGCTGTTGTTGTTGATGATGATGTTGTTGTTGTTGATGTTGTTGATGATGATGTTGTTGTTGTTGATGTTGATGATGTTGTTGATGTTGATGTTGTTGATGTTGTTGTTGTTGATGTTGTTGATGATGTTGTTGATGTTTCCAGCTGCCCCTACCTGTGTGTAGAGGTATCTCCCGCTGTCCCTGCCTGTGCCTGCCTCCTCCTGATGGTGGTGTTGTTGTTGTTGTTGATGTTGATGATGATGTTGATGATGTTGATGTTGTTGATGATGATGTTGTTGATGTTGTTGTTGATGTTTCCAGCTGCCCCTACCTATGTGTGGAGCTGTCTCCCGCTGTCCCTGCCTGTGCCTGCCTCCTCCTGACGGTGGTGCTGTTGGTGCTGTTGTTGTTGTTGATGATGTTGTTGTTGATGTTGTTGATGTTGTTGATGTTGTTGATGATGTTGATGTTGTTGATGTTGTTGATGATGATGATGTTGTTGTTGTTGATGATGTTGTTGTTGATGATGATGTTGTTGTTGATGTTGATGATGATGTTGATGTTGTTGTTGTTATTGATGATGATGTTGTTGATGTTGTTGTTGATGTTTCCAGCTGCCCCTACCTGTGTGTGGAGCTGTCTCCTGCTGTCCCTGCCTGTGCCTGCCTCCTCCTGACGGTGGTGCTGTTGTTGATGTTGTTGTTGTTGATGATGTTGTTGATGATGTTGATGTTGTTGTTGATGTTGTTGTTGATGATGTTGATGGTGGTGTTGATGTTGATGATGTTGATGGTGGTGTTGTTGGTGATGTTGTTGTTGATGATGATGTTGTTGTTGTTGTTTCCAGCTGCCCCTACCTGTGTGTGGAGGTATCTCCCGCTGTCCCTGCCTGTGCCTGCCTCCTCCTGATGGTGGTGTTGTTGTTGTTGTTGATGTTGTTGATGTTGTTGTTGTTGATGATGATGTTGTTGATGATGTTGTTGTTGTTGTTTCCAGCTGCCCCTACCTATGTGTGGAGCTGTCTCCCGCTGTCCCTGCCTGTGCCTGCCTCCTCCTGATGGTGGTGATGTTGTTGATGTTGTTGATGATGATGATGTTGTTGATGTTGTTGATGTTGTTGATGTTGATGATGTTGATGATGTTGTTGATGTTGTTGATGATGTTGTTGTTGATGTTTCCAGCTGCCCCTACCTGTGTGTGGAGGTATCTCCCGCTGTCCCTGCCTGTGCCTGCCTCCTCCTGATGGTGGTGATGTTGTTGATGTTGTTGATGATGATGATGTTGTTGATGTTGTTGATGTTGTTGATGTTGATGATGTTGATGATGTTGATGATGTTGTTGATGTTGTTGATGATGTTGTTGTTGTTGTTGTTATTGTTGTTGATGATGATGATGATGTTGTTGTTGATGTTTCCAGCTGCCCCTACCTGTGTGTGGAGCTGTCTCCCGCTGTCCCTGCCTGTGCCTGCCTCCTCCTGATGGTGGTGCTGTTGTTGATGTTGTTGTTGTTGATGATGTTGTTGATGTTGTTGTTGTTGTTTCCAGCTGCCCCTA
>NW_022639295.1:10000-60000 GCF_010993605.1 Petromyzon marinus
CTCTGTGTCTCACTCTGTCTCACTCTGTGTCTCTGTGTCTCTCTCCCCTTGTGTAGATGTGTCGTCCTCCAGGTCCGCGGGAGGTCCGTGCGGTGCCCCGCCCCGCGTGAAGGAGGTGCTCCTGAACGGGCAGCTGGTGACGCTGCGTTACTGTTTCACCTGTCACGTGTTCCGGCCTCCCAGAGCCTCGCACTGCAGCGTCTGTGACAACTGTGTGGGTGAGTGGGTGGGTGGGTGAGTGGGTGGGTGGGTGGGTGAGTGGGTGGGTGGGTGGGTGAGTGGGTGGGTGGGTGAGCGGGTGAGTGAGTGGGTGAGTGAGTGAGTGGGTGAGTGAGTGGGTGAGTGAGTGAGTGGGTGAGCGGGTGAGTGAGTGGGTGAGCGGGTGAGTGAGTGGGTGAGCGGGTGACAGTGTGGGTGGGTGTGTGGGTGGGTGGGTGGGTGGGTGAGTGGGTGGGTGAGTGGGTGGATGTGTGGGTGGGTGAGTGGGTGGGTGAGAGTGTGGGTGGGTGAGTGGGTGAGTGGGTGGGTGAGTGAGTGGGTGAGTGGGTGGGTGGGTGGGTGGGTGAGTGTGTGGGTGAGTGTGTGGGTGAGTGTGTGGGTGAGTGTGTGGGTGAGTGTGTGGGTGAGTGGGTGAGTGGGTGGGTGAGAGTGTGGGTGAGTGGGTGGGTGAGTGAGTGGGTGAGTGGGTGAGTGAGTGGGTGGGTGGGTGAGTGGGTGAGTGAGTGGGTGGGTGGGTGAGTGGGTGAGTGGGTGAGAGTGTGGGTGGGTGGGTGACAGTGTGGGTGGGTGTGTGGGTGAGTGGGTGGGTGTGTGGGTGAGTGGGTGGGTGAGAGTGTGGGAGGGTGGGTGAGTGAGTGGATGGGTGGGGAGTGGGTGAGTGGGTGGGTGGGTGGGTGAGTGGGTGAGTGGGTGGGTGGGTGGGTGAGTGGGTGGGTGGGTGGGTGAGTGGGTGGGTGGGTGAGTGGGTGGGTGGGTGAGTGGGTGGGTGGGTGAGTGGGTGGGTGGGTGAGTGGGTGGGTGGGTGAGTGGGTGGGTGAGTGGGTGGGTGGGTGGGTGGGTGGGTGGGTGAGTGGATGGGTGGGTGGGTGGGTGAGTGGATGGGTGGGTGAGTGGGTGAGTGGGTGGGTGGGTGAGTGGATGGGTGGGTGAGAGTGTGAGTGTGAGTGGGTGAGTGGGTGAGTGAGTGAGTGGGTGGGTGAATGAGTGGGTGGGTGAGTGAGTGGGTGAGTGAGTGTGTGAGCGTGTGAGTGTGTGAGTGGGTGGGTGGGTGAGTGTGTGAGTGAGTGAGTGTGTGAGCGTGTGAGTGAGCGTGTGAGCGTGTGAGTGTGTGAGTGTGTGAGTGAGTGTGTGTGTGAGTGTCTCTCTCTGTCTCTCCCCAGAGCGCTTTGACCATCACTGCCCGTGGGTGGGTAACTGCGTGGGGGTGAGGAACCACCGCTCGTTTTTCCTCTTCCTCACCTCCCTCTCGCTCCTCACCCTCTACATCTTCAGCTTCACGCTCGCCCATCTGGTGCTTCGTGAGTCGCTCGCTCACTCGCTCACACGCTCACACGCTAGCTCACCCGTTCGCTCGCTCGCTCACTCACTTACTCACTCACCCACTCACTCACTTACTCACTCACTCACTTACTCACTCACTCGCTCACTCGCTCACTCACCCACTCACTCACTTTCTCGCTCACTCACTCACTTACTCACCCACTCACTCACTCACCCGTTCACTCACCCACTCACTCACTCACCCGTTCACTCACCCACTCACTCACTCACCCACTCACTCACTCACTCACCCACTCACTCACTCACCCACTCACTCACTCACTCACACGCTCACTCACTTGTTCACTCGCTCACTCACTTACTCGCTCAACCGCTCACTCGCTCGCTCACTTGTTCACCCGTTCACTCGCTCACTCGCTCACTCACTCACTCACACACTCACTCACTTACTCGCTCACTCGCTCACCCGTTCACTCGCTCACCCGTTCACTCGCTCGCTCACTCACTCACTCGCTCACCCGCTCACTCACTCAGACACTCACTCACCTGCCTACTCGCTCACCCACCCGCTAACCCGCCCGCTCACCCGCCTGCTCACCCACTCGTTCACCAAATCACTCACCCACTCGCTCACCCGCTCACTCGCTCACCCGCCCACTCGCTCACCCACTCACCAATTCAGTGGTTGTAGTGATGTTGTTGTGGTGGTGGTGATTAACGTGGTGGTTGTAGTTAAGGTGGTGGTTGTGGTGGTGGTTAATGTGGTGGTTAATGTGGTGGTGGTTAATGTGGTGGTGGTTAACGTGGTGGTGGTTAACGTGGTGGTTGTGGTGGTGGTTAACGTGGTTGTGGTGGTGGTTAACGTGGTGGTTGTGGTGGTGGTTAACGTGGTGGTTGTGGTGGTTAACGTGGTGGTTGTGGTGGTGGTTAACGTGGTGGTTGTGGTGGTGGTTAACGTAGTGGTTGTGGTGGTTAATGTGGTGGTTAACGTGGTGGTTGTGGTGGTTGTGGTGGTTGTAGTGGTGGTTGTAGTGGTGGTTGTAGTGGTGGTTGTGGTGGTGGTTAACGTGGTGGTTAACGTGGTGGTTGTGGTGGTTGTGGTGGTTAACGTGGTGGTTGTGGTGGTTAACGTGGTGGTTGTGGTGGTTGTGGTGGTTAACGTGGTGGTTAATGTGTTGGTGGTTGTGGTGGTGGTTAACGTGGTGGATAATGTGGTGGTTGTTAACGTGGTGGTGGTTGTTAACGTGGTGGTTGTTAATGTGGTGGTGGTTAATGTGGTGGTTGTGGTGGTGGTTGTTAATGTGGTTGTGGTTAATGTGGTGGTTAATGTGGTGGTGGTTGTTAACGTGGTGGTGGTGGTTGTGGTGGTGGTTGTGGTGGTGGTTGTGGTGGTGGTTAACGTGGTGGTTGTTAATGTGGTGGTGGTTAATGTGGTGGTGGTTAATGTGGTGGTGGTTAATATGGTGGTGGTTAACGTGGTGGTGGTTAACGTGGTGGTGGTTAATGTGGTGGTGGTTGTGGTGGTTGTTAATGTGGTGGTTGTTAATGTGGTTGTGGTGGTGGTTGTGTTGGTGGTTGTTAACGTGGTGGTTGTGGTGGTGGTTGTGGTGGTTAATGTGGTTGTGGTTGTTAACGTGGTTGTGGTTGTTGTGGTTGTGGTTGTTAACGTGGTGGTGGTTCTGGTTGTGGTGGTTGTTAACGTGGTGGTGGTTGTGGTGGTGGTTGTGGTGGTTGTTAGCGTGGTGGTTGTGGTTGTTAACGTGGTGGTTGTGGTGGTGGTTGTGGTTGTTAATGTGGTTGTGGTTGTTGTGGTGGTGGTTGTGGTGGTGGTTGTGGTGGTTGTTAACGTGGTGGTTGTGGTGGTGGTTGTGGTTGTTAATGTGGTTGTGGTTGTTGTGGTTGTGGTTGTTGTGGTGGTGGTTAACGTGCTGGTTAACGTGGTGGTGGTGGTCGTGGTGGTGGTTGTGGTTGTTAACGTGGTTGTGGTGGTGGTTGTGTTGGTGGTTGTTAACGTGGTGGTTGTGGTGGTGGTTGTGGTTGTTAACGTGGTTGTGGTGGTGGTTGTGTTGGTGGCTGTTAACGTGGTGGTTGTGGTGGTGGTTGTTAACGTGGTGGTGGTTGTTGTTGTGGTTGTTGTGGTTGTGGTTGCTAACGTGGTGGTGGTTGTGGTTGTGGTGGTTGTTAACGTGCTGGTTAACGTGGTGGTGGTTGTGGTTGTGGTGGTGGTTGTGGTTGTTAATGTGGTTGTGGTTGTTAACGTGGTGGTTGTGGTTGTTAACGTGGTGGTTGTTAACGTGGTGGTTGTTAACGTGGTGGTGGTTGTTGGTGGTTGTTAACGTGGTGGTTGTGGTGGTGGTTGTGGTGGTTAATGTGGTTGTGGTTGTGGTTGTTAACGTGGTTGTGGTTGTGGTTGTTAACGTGGTGGTGGTTCTGGTTGTGGTTGTGGTGGTTGTTAACGTAGTGGTGGTTGTGGTGGTGGTTGTTGTGGTTGTGGTGGTGGTTGTGGTGGTTGTTAGCGTGGTGGTTGTGGTTGTTAACGTGGTGGTTGTGGTGGTGGTTGTGGTTGTTAATGTGGTTGTGGTTGTTGTGGTGGTGGTTGTGGTGGTGGTTGTGGTGGTTGTTAACGTGGTGGTTGTGGTGGTGGTTGTGGTGGTTGTTAACGTGGTGGTTGTGGTGGTGGTTGTTAATGTGGTTGTTGTGGTTGTGGTTGTTGTGGTGGTGGTTGTTAACGTGCTGGTTAACGTGGTGGTGGTTGTGGTGGTGGTTGTGGTGGTGATTGTGGTTGTTAACGTGGTTGTGGTGGTGGTTGTGTTGGTGGCTGTTAACGTGGTGGTTGTGGTGGTGGTTGTGGTTGTTAACGTGGTGGTGGTTGTGGTGGTGGTTGTGGTTGTTAACGTGGTGGTGGTTGTTGTTGTGGTTGCTAACGTGGTGGTGGTTGTTGTTGTGGTTGCTAACGTGGTGGTGGTTCTGGTTGTGGTTGTGGTGGTTGTTAACATGGTGGTGGTTGTGGTTGTTAATGTGGTTGTGGTTGTTAATGTGGTTGTGGTTGTTAACGTGGTGGTTGTGGTTGTTAACGTGGTGGTGGTGGGGGTGGTTGTTAACGTGGTTGTGGTTGTGGTTGTTAACGTGGTTGTGGTTGTTGTGGTTGTGGTTGTTAACGTGGTTGTTGTGGTTGTTAACGTGGTGGTTGTTAACGTGGTGGTTGTTAACGTGGTGGTTGTTAACGTGGTTGTGGTTGTTATCGTGATGGTGGTGGTTGTTATCGTGATGGTGGTGGTTGTTATCGTGATGGTGGTGGTTGTGGTTGTTAATGTGGTTGTTAATGTGGTTGTTAATGTGGTCGTTAATGTGGTTGTTGTGGTTGTTAATGTGGTGGTTGTGGTTGTTAATGTGGTGGTTGTGGTTGTTAATGTGGTGGTTGTGGTTGTTAATGTGGTGGTTGTGGTTGTTGTGGTTGTTGTGGTTGTTATCGTGACGGTGGTGGTGGTGGTGGTTGTTAACGTGGTTGTTGTGGTTAATGTGGTTGTGGTGGTTAATGTGGTTGTGGTAGTTAACGTGGTGGTGGTTGTGATTGTTAACGTGGTTCTGGTTGTGGTTGTTGTTAATGTGGTTGTTGTGGTTGTGGTTAATGTGGTTGTGGTTGTTGTTGTGGTCGTGGTTGTTAACGTGGTGGTGGTTGTTAACGTGGTTGTTGTGGTTGTGGTTGTTAATGTGGTTGTGGTAGTTGTGGTTGTTAATGTGGTTGTGGTTGTTAATGTGGTTGTTCTGGTTGTGGTTGTTAATGTGGTTGTGGTTGTTAACGTGGTGGTTGTTAACGTGGTTGTGGTTGTTAACGTGGTTCTGGTTGTGGTTGTTAATGTGGTTGTTGTGGTTAATGTTGTTGTGGTTGTGGTGGTTGTGGTGGTTGTGGTTGTTAACGTGGTGGTGGTTGTTAACGTGGTTGTTGTGGTTGTGGTTGTTAACGTGGTTGTTGTGGTTGTGGTTGTTGTGGTGGTTGTGGTTGTTAACGTGGTGGTTGTGGTTGTGGTTGTTGTGGTTGTGGTGGTTGTTAACGTGGTTGTTGTGGTTAATGTGGTTGTGGTTGTGGTTGTTTCCTGCAGGCTCCAGGCACGCTGGGTTCGTGTCGGCACTGAAAGAATCTCCCGCCAGATATCCTGACTCAGTCACTCCTCACTCAGACACTTAGTCAGTCAGTCAGCCACTTAGTCAGTCAGTCAGCCACTCGGTCACTCAGTCACTCACTCAGTCACTCAGTCACTCATTCAGTCACTCACTCAGTCACTCAGTCAGTCAGCCACTCAATCAGTCAGCCACTTAGTCAGTCAGTCAGCCACTCACTCACTCAGCCACTCAGTCAGTCAGCCACTTAGTCACTCAGCGACTCAGTCAGCCACTCAGTCAGCCACTCAGTCAGTCACTCACTCAGTCAGTCACTCACTCAGTCAGCCACTCAGACACTCAGTCAGCCACTCACTCAGTCAGCCACTCAGTCAGTCAGTCACTCAGTCAGTCAGCCACTCAGTCAGTCACTCACTCAGTCAGCCACTCACTCAGTCAGTCAGTCAGCCACTCAGTCAGTCAGCCACTCAGTCAGTCAGCCACTCACTCAGTCAGTCAGCCACTTAGTCACTCAGCGACTCACTCAGTCACTCACTCAGTCAGCCACTCAGTCAGTCAACTCACTCAGTCAGTCACTCACTCAGTCAGCCACTCAGCCACTCAGTCAGTCACTCACTCAGTCAGCCACTCAGACACTCAGTCAGCCACTCACTCAGTCAGCCACTCAGTCAGTCAGTCACTCAGTCAGTCAGCCACTCAGTCACTCAGTCAGCCACTCACTCAGTCAGCCACTCAGTCAGTCAGTCAGTCACTCAGTCAGTCAGCCACTCAGTCACTCAGTCAGCCACTCACTCAGTCACAGTGTCACTCACTGTGTCACTCACTGTGTCACTCACTGTGTCACTCACTGTGTCACTCCTTGACTTCTCCACACTGCTGTGGAGGTGCTGGTTTGCTTCCTGTCCGTGTGGTCCATCCTGGGCCTGTCGGGGTTCCACACTTACCTGGTGCTGGTGAACCAGACTACGAACGAGGATGTGAGTGGGGGACACTCACTCGGTGTGTCACTCACTGTGTCACTCACTGTGTCACTCGGTGTGTCACTCGGTGTGTCACTCACTGTGTCACTCACTCACTGTGTCACTCACTGTGTCACTCACTGTGCTGGTTTGCTTCCTGTCTGTGTGGTCCATCCTGGGCCTATCGGGGTTCCACACTTACCTGGTGCTGGTGAACCAGACTACGAACGAGGATGTGAGTATGGGACACTCACTCGGTGTGTCACTCACTGTGTCACTCACTCACTCACTGTGTCACTCACTGTGCTGGTTTGCTTCCTGTCCGTGTGGTCCATCCTGGGCCTGTCGGGGTTCCACACTTACCTGGTGCTGGTGAACCAGACTACGAACGAGGATGTGAGTGGGGGACACTCACTCACTGTGTCACTCACTCACTGTGTCACTCACTGTGTCACTCACTGTGTCACTGTGTCACTCACTGTGTCACTCACTCACTCACTGTGTCACTGTGACACTCACTGTGTCACTCACTGTGTCACTCACTGTGTCACTCACTCACTGTGTCACTGTGACACTCACTGTGTCACTCACTGTGTCACTCACTGTGCTGGTTTGCTTCCTGTCCGTGTGGTCCATCCTGGGCCTATCGGGGTTCCACACTTACCTGGTGCTGGTGAACCAGACTACGAACGAGGATGTGAGTGGGGGACACTCACTCGGTGTGTCACTCACTGTGTCACTCACTGTGTCACTCACTGTGTCACTCACTCACTGTGTCACTCACTGTGTCACTGTGTCACTCACTGTGACACTCACTCACTCACTGTGTCACTCACTGTGTCACTCACTGTGTCACTCACTGTGCTGGTTTGCTTCCTGTCTGTGTGGTCCATCCTGGGCCTATCGGGGTTCCACACTTACCTGGTGCTGGTGAACCAGACTACGAACGAGGATGTGAGTGGGGGACACTCACTCGGTGTGTCACTCACTGTGTCACTCACTGTGTCACTCACTCACTGTGTCACTCACTCACTGTGTCACTCACTGTGTCACTCACTGTGTCACTCACTGTGACACTTACTCAGTCACTCACTCACTGTGTCACTCACTGTGTCACTCACTCACTGTGTCACTCACTCGCTGTGTCACTCACTCACTGTGTCACTCACTCACTGTGTCACTCACTGTGTCACTCACTGTGTCACTCACTGTGTCACTCGCTGTGTCACTCACTGTGTCACTCACTCACTGTGTCACTCACTGTGTCACTCACTGTGTCACTCACTCACTGTGTCACTCACTGTGTCACTCACTGTGTCACTCACTCACTGTGTCACTCACTCACTGTGTCACTCACTGTGTCACTCACTGTGTCACTCACTCACTGTGTCACTCACTCACTGTGTCACTCACTGTGTCACTCACTGTGTCACTCACTCACTGTGTCACTCACTCACTGTGTCACTCACTGTGTCACTCACTGTGTCACTCACTGTGTCACTCACTCACTGTGTCACTCACTGTGTCACTCACTGTGTCACTCACTCACTGTCACTCACTGTGTCACCCACTGTGTCACTCACTCACTGTGTCACTCACTCACTGTGTCACTCACTGTGTCACTCACTGTGTCACTCACTCACTGTCACTCACTGTGTCACCCACTGTGTCACTCACTGTGTCACTCACTGTGTCACTCACTCACTGTAACACTCACTGTGACACTCACTGTAACACTCACTGTGACACTCACTGTGACACTCACTGTGACACTCACTGTGTCACTCACTGTGTCACTGTGTCACTCACTGTGTCACTCACTGTGTCACTCACTGTGTCACTCACTGTGGCACTCACTCACTGTGTCACTCACTCACTGTGTCACTCACTGTGTCACTCACTGTGTCACTCACTGTGTCACTCACTCACTGTGTCACTCACTGTGTCACTCACTCACTGTGTCACTCACTGTGTCACTCACTGTGTCACTCACTCACTGTGTCACTCACTGTGTCACTCACTGTGTCACTCACTCACTGTGTCACTCACTGTGACACTCACTGTGTCACTCACTGTCACTCACTGTCACTCACTGTGTCACTCACTCACTGTGTCACTGTGTCACTCACTCACTGTGTCACTCACTGTGACACTCACTCACTGTGTCACTCACTCACTGTGTCACTCACTGTGTCACTCACTGTGTCACTCACTCACTCACTGTGTCACTCACTGTGTCACTCACTCACTGTGTCACTCACTGTGTCACTCGCTGTGTCACTCGCTGTGTCACTCATTGTGTCACTCACTGTGTCACTCACTGTGTCACTCACTGTCACTCACTCGCTGTGTCACTCACTCACTGTGTCACTCACTCACTGTGTCACTCACTGTGTCACTCACGTGACACTCACTGTGTCACTCACTGTGTCACTCACGTGACACTCACTGTGTCACTCACTCACTGTGTCACTCACTGTGTCACTCACGTGACACTCACTGTGTCACTCACTCACTGTGTCACTCACTGTGTCACTCACTGTGTCACTCACTCACTGTGTCACTCACTCACTGTGTCACTCACTGTGTCACTCACTGTGTCACTCACTGTGTCACTCACTCACTGTCACTCACTCACTGTCACTCACTCACTGTCACTCACTGTGTCACCCACTGTGTCACTCACTCACTGTGTCACTCACTCACTGTGTCACTCACTGTGTCACTCACTGTGTCACTCACTCACTGTGTCACTCACTGTGACACTCACTCACTGTGTCACTCACTCACTGTGTCACTCACTGTGTCACTCACTGTGTCACTCACTGTGTCACTCACTCACTGTGTCACTCACTCACTGTGCCACTCACTGTGTCACTCACTGTGTCACTCACTGTGTCACTCACTGTGTCACTCACTCGCTGTGTCACTCACTCACTGTGTCACTCACTCGCTGTGTCACTCACTCACTGTGTCACTCACTCACTGTGTCACTCACTGTGTCACTCACGTGACACTCACTGTGTCACTCACTGTGTCACTCACGTGACACTCACTGTGTCACTTACTCACTGTGTCACTCACTCACTGTGTCACTCACTCCGTGTCACTCACTGTGTCACTCACTGTGTCACTCACTCACTGTGTCACTCACTCACTCACTGTGTCACTCACTGTGTCACTCACTGTGTCACTCACTGTGTCACTGTGACACTCACTCACTGTCACTCACTGTGTCACTCACTCACTGTGTCACTCACTGTGTCACTCACTGTGTCACTCACTGTCACTCACTGTGACAGTCACTGTGTCACTCACTCACTGTGTCACTCACTCACTCACTGTGTCACTCACTCACTCACTGTCACTCACTGTGTCACTCACTGTGTCACTCACTCACTGTCACTCACTGTGACACTCACTGTGTCACACACTGTTACTCACTCACTGTGTCACTCACTGTGTCACTCACTGTGTCACTGTCACTCGCTGTCACTCACTCGCTGTGTCACTCACTCGCTGTGTCACTCACTGTGTCACTCACTGTGTCACTCACTGTGTCACTCACTGTGTCACTCACTCACTGTCACTCACTCACTGTGTCACTCACTGTGTCACTCACTGTGTCACTCACTGTGTCACTGTGTCACTGTGTCACTCACTATGTCACTCACTGTGTCACTCACTGTGTCACTCACTCACTGTGTCAATCACTGTGTCACTCACTGTGTCACTCACTGTGTCACTCACTGTGTCACTCACTCACTGTGTCACTCACTCACTGTGTCACTCACTGTGTCACTCACTGTGTCACTCCCTGTGTCACTCACTCACTGTGTCACTCACTGTGTCACTCACTGTGTCACTCACTGTGTCACTCACTCCCTGTGTCACTCCCTGTGTCACTCACTCCCTGTGTCACCCACGTGACCCCCAGATGAAGAAGTCTTGGTCCAACCGTAGGGGTCGCGACAATTTCAACCCCTACAGCCAGGGGGGTCTCCTGCAGAACTGTGCCCAGGTGCTGTGTGGACCCCTACAGCCCAGGTAAACCCCGTTAAGGGGGGTCTCTGGGGGTACCCCTACAGCACAGGTAAACCCCTTTAAGGGGGTCTCTGGGGGTACCCCTACATCCCAGGTAAACCCCGTTAAGGGGGGTCTCTGGGGGTACCCCTACAGCCCTGGTAAACCCCCGTTAAGGGGGTCTCTGGAGGTACCCCTACAGCCCAGGTAAACCCCGTTAAGGGGGTCTCTGGAGGTACCCCTACAGCCCAGGTAAACCCCGTTAAGGGGGTCTCTGGGGGTACCCCTACAGCCCTGGTAAACCCCCGTTAAGGGGGTCTCTGGGGGTACCCCTACAGCCCAGGTAAACCCCCGTTAAGGGGGTCTCTGGGGGTACCCCTACAGTCCAGGTAAACCCCGTTAAGGGGGGTCTCTGGGGGTACCCCTACAGCCCAGGTAAACCCCGTTAAGGGGGGTCTCTGGGGGTACCCCTACAGCCCAGGTAAACCCCGTTAAGGGGGGTCTCTGGGGGTACCCCTAGAGCCCAGGTAAACCCCGTTAAGGGGGTCTCTGGGGGTACCCCTACAGTCCAGGTAAACCCCGTTAAGGGGGTCTCTGGGGGTACCCCTACAGCCCAGGTAAACCCCGTTAAGGGGGGTCTCTGGGGGTACCCCTACAGTCCAGGTAAACCCCTGTTAAGGGGGTCTCTGGGGGTACCCCTACAGCCCAGGTAACCCCCGTTAAGGGGGTCTCTGGGGGTACCCCTACAGCCCAGGTAAACCCCGTTAAGGGGGGTCTCTGAGGGTACCCCTACAGCCCAGGTAAACCCCGTTAAGGGGGGTCTCTGGGGGTACCCCTACAGCCCAGGTAAACCCCCGTTAAGGGGATCTCTGGGGGTACCCCTACAGCCCAGGTAAACCCCGTTAAGGGGGTCTCTGGGGGTACCCCTACAGCTCAGGTAAACCCCCGTTAAGGGGGTCTCTGGGGGTACCCCTACAGCCCAGGTAAACCCCTTTAAGGGGGGGTCTCTGGGGGTACCCCTACAGCCCAGGTAAACCCCGTTAAGGGGGTCTCTGTGTGTGTGAGTACCCCAGCTAAGGGGAACCCCAGCTAGGGGGTACCCCAGCTAGGGGGTACCCCAGCTAGGGGGTCTCTCTGTGTGTGTACCTCCTAGCTAGGGGGTACCCCAGCTAGGGGGTCTCTGTGTGTGTGTGTGAGTACCCCTTAGCTAGGGGGTCTCTCTGTGTGTGTGAGTACCCCCTAGCTAGGGGGTCTCTCTGTGTGTGTGGGTACCCCCTAGCTAGGGGTCTCTCTGTGTGTGTGTACCCCCTAGCTAGGGGGTACCCCAGCTAGGGGGTCTGTGTGAGTACCCCCTAGCTAGGGGGTCTCTCTGTGTGTGTGAGTACCCCCCAGCTAGGGGGTCTCTGTGTGTGTGTGTGGGTACCCCCTAGCTAGGGGTCTCTCTGTGTGTGTGTACCCCCTAGCTAGGGGGTACCCCAGCTAGGGGGTCTCTCTCGTCTGTGTGTGTACCCCCTAGCTAGGGGGTCTCTGTGTGTGAGTACCCCCTAGCTAGGGGGTACCCCTAGCTAGGGCGTCTCTCTGTGTGTGTGAGTACCCCCCAGCTAGGGGGTCTCTGTGTGTGTGTGTGTGTACCCCCTAGCTAGGGGGTACCCCAGCTAGGGGGTCTCTCTCTGTGTGTGTGTACCCCCCAGCTAGGGGGTCTGTGTGTGTGTGTGTGTACCCCCTAGCTAGGGGGTCTCTGTGTGTGTGTGTGTGTACCCCCTAGCTAGGGGGTCTCTCTCTGTGTGTGTGTACCCCCCAGCTAGGGGGTCTCTGTGTGTGTGTGTACCCCCTAGCTAAGGGGTACCCCAGCTAGGGGGTCTCTCTCTGTGTGTCTCAGTCTGCTAGACCTGAGAGGCTTTGTCGCTCCGGACATCCAAGAGACATCAAACTCCTCCACGCTTGGCATGCAGCCGGTACCACTCAGCTACCTGTCACCTACCTCTCACTCACCTACCACTCAGCTACCACTCAGCTACCACTCAGCTACCTATCAGCTACCTCTCAGCTACCCACTCACTCAGCTACCTCTCACTCACCTACCACTCAGCTACCACTCACTCACCTACCACTCAGCTACCCTCTCAGCTACCCACTCAGCTACCTATCACTCACCTACCACTCACCTACCACTCAGCTACCACTCACCACTCACCTACCACTCAGCTACCCACTCACCTACCTCTCACTCACCTACCACTCAGCTACCACTCACTCACCTACCACTCAGCTACCTCTCAGCTACCACTCAGCTACCACTCACCACTCACCTACCACTCACCACTCACCTACCACTCACCACTCACCTACCACTCACCACTCACCTACCACTCACTCACCTACCACTCACCACTCACCTACCACTCACCTACCACTCACCTACCACTCACCTACCACTCAGCTACCACTCACCTACCACTCACCTACCACTCACTCACCTACCACTCACCACTCACCTACCACTCACTCACCTACCACTCACCTACCACTCACCTACCACTCACCTACCACTCAGCTACCTCTCAGCTACCACTCACCTACCACTCAGCTACCTCTCACCTACCTCTCACTCACCTACCACTCAGCTACCACTCACCACTCACCTACCACTCACTCACCTACCACTCACCACTCACCTACCACTCACTCACCTACCACTCACCTACCACTCAGCTACCACTCACCTACCACTCACCTACCACTCACCTACCACTCAGCTACCTGTCACCTACCACTCACGTACCACTCAGCTACTCACTCAGCTACCTCTCAGCTACCACTCACCTACCTCTCACCTACCACTCAGCTACCTCTCAGCTACCCACTCACTCAGCTACCTCTCACTCACCTACCACTCAGCTACCTCTCAGCTACCTCTCACCTACCTCTCACCTACCACCCAGCTACCACTCACCTACCACTCAGCTACCACTCACCTACCCACCCACCTACCACTCATCTACCACTCAGCTACTCACTCGCCTACCCACTCACCTACCACTCAGCTACTCACTTGCCTACTCACTCACCTACCCACTCACCTACCACTCAGCTACCACTCACCAACCTCTCACATACTCACTCACCTCACTCACATTCCTACCCACTCACCTACCTTTCTCCTACCACTCACCTACCTTTCTCCTACCACTCACCTACCTTTCTCCTACCACTCACCTACCCACTCACCTACCACTCACCTACCCACTCACCTACCACCCAGCTACTCACTCACCTACCACTCACCACTCACCTACTCACTCGCCTACCAACTCAGCTACCACTCACCTACCCACCCACCTTCCTACTTGCCTACCCACCCACCTTCCTACTCGCCTACCACTCACCTACCTCTCACCTACTCACTCACCTACCCACTCACCTACCACTCACCTACCCATTCAGCTACCACTCAGCTACCCGCAGCTACCCACACACCTACCCACTCACCTACCACTCACCTACCACACAGCTACTCACTCACCTACCACTCACCTACCCACTCACCTACCACACAGCTACTCACTCACCTACCACTCACCTACCACACAGCTACCACACAGCTACTCACTCACCTACCACTCACCTACCCACTCAGCTACCACTCACCTACCACTCAGCTACTCACTCACCTACCACTCGCCTACCCACTCACCAACCTCTCACCTACCTCACCTACCACTCGCCTACTCGCTGACCTACCTCTCAGCTACCTCTCAGCTACCCACTCAGCTACCTCTCAGCTACTCACTCAGCTACCACTCAGCTACCTCTCAGCTACCTCTCACCTACCCACTCACCTACCACTCAGCTACCTCTCACGTACCACTCACCTACCACTCACCTACCTCTCACCTACCCACTCAGCTACCTCTCAGCTACTTCTCACCTACCTATCAGCTACCCACTCACGTACCACTCAGCTACCTCTCACGTACCACTCACCTACCCACTCAGCTACCTCTCAGCTACCACTCGGCTACCTATCAGCTACATGTCACCTACCACTCACCTACCACTCACCTACCACTCGCCTACCACTCAGCTACCACTCAGCTACCTCTCACCTACCGCTCACCTACCACTCAGCTACCCACTCAGCTACCCACTCAGCTACCTATCAGCTACCCACTCAGCTACCCACTCAGCTACCTCTCACCTACCACTCACCTACCACTCAGCTACCACTCACCAACCACTCAGCTACCTCTCAGCTACCACTCACCACTCACCTACCACTCAGCTACCTCTCACCTACCTGTCACCTACCACTCACCTACCTCTCACCTACCACTCGCCTACCTCTCACCTACCACTCAGCTACCTCTCAGCTACCTCTCACCTACCACTCACTCACCTACCACTCACCACTCACCTACCACTCAGCTACCACTCACCTACCACTCACCTACCTCTCACCTACCACTCAGCTACCTCTCAGCTACCTCTCACCTACCACTCACTCACCTACCACTCACCACTCACCTACCACTCGCCTACCTCTCACCTACCACTCACCTACCTCTCACCTACCACTCAGCTACCTCTCACCTACCACTCAGCTACCTCTCACCTACCACTCGCCTACCTCTCACCTACCACTCGCCTACCTCTCACCTACCACTCACCTACCTGTCACCTACCACTCAGCTACCTCTCAGCTACCTCTCAGCTATCTCTCACCTACCACTCAGCTACCACTCACCTACCCACCCACCTACCACTCATCTACCACTCAGCTACTCACTCGCCTACCCACTCACCTACCACTCAGCTACTCACTCACCTACCCACTCACCTACCACTCAGCTACCACTCAGCTACCACTCACCAACCTCTCACATACTCACTCACCTCACTCACATTCCTACCCACTCACCTACCACTCACCTACCTTTCTCGTACCACTCACCTACCACCCACCTACCACTCACCTACCCACTCACCTACCACTCACTTACAACTCAGCTACCCACTCAGCTACCCACTCAGCTACCCACTCACCTACAACTCAGCTACCACTCACCTACCACCCAGCTACTCACTCACCTACCACTCACCTACTCACTCGCCTACCAACTCACCAACCTCTCACCTACCCACCCACCTTCCTACTCGCCTACCCACTCACCTACCCACTCACCTACCCACTCACCTACCCACTCACCTACCACTCAGCTACCTCTCACCTACCACTCACCTACCACTCACCTACCTCTCACCCACCACACAGCTACCACTCACCAACCTCTCACCTACCAGTCACCTACCTCTCACCTACTCACTCACCTAACCACTCACCTACCACTCACCTACCCATTCAGCTACCACTCAGCTACCACTCACCTACCACTCACCTACTCGCTGACCTACTCGCTCACCTACCACTCACCTACCACACAGCTACCACTCACCTACCTCTCGCCTACCACTCACCTACCTCTCACCTACCCACTCACCTACCCACTCACCTACCCGCTCACCTACTCGCTCACCTACTCGCTCACCTACTCGCTCACCTACCCACTCACCTACCACTCACCTACCACTCACCTACTCTCCTGCCTACTCACCCACTCGGCGTGGTGAATGAGTGGTGAGTGAGGTGGGCGAGTGGTGAGTGGTGGGTGAGGTGAGTGGGTGGTAAGTGGTGAGTGGGTGGTGAATGAGTGGTGAGTGAGGTGAGTGGGTGGGTGAGTGGGTGGGTGAGTGGGTGAGTGAGTGAGTGAATGGGTGAGTGGGTGAGTGTATGATTGAGTGGGTGGGTGAGTTGTGAGTAACTATTTTGATCTCTTTCCTCCACAGATCTCTGCATCACAACCACCACAACTACCATCACCACAACTACCACAAGTATCACCACCACCATCACCACCACAATTATCACCACAATCACTACCATCACCACAACTACCATCATCATCACCACCACCACCACCGTCACTAACATCACCACCATCACTAACATCACCACCATCACCACCATCACTACCACAACTACCACCACCACTGCTACCACCGCCACCATCACCACTGCTACCATCGCCACCATCACTACCACAACCATCACAACCACAACCACCATCACTACCACCACAACCACATCCACAACCACCATCACTACCACCACAACAACCACCACCATCACAACCACCACCACCATCACTACCACAACCATCGCCACCATCACTACCACAACCACCGCCACCATCACTACCACAACAACCACCACCAACACCACCATCACCACGACCACCTCCGTCACCTCCACTGCCCAACGCACTCGCCAGGGCGGATGATGAAGACACTGAGAGGGCGAGGAGCTCCAATGATGATGATGATGATGACGATGATGATGATGACGATGTCGATGGCGATGATGATGTTGAGAGAGGAGCGGGGTCCGTCTTGGTGGCCATACTTCACCACTCCAGTGCCTTTGCTGGGGCCACGGGGAGGAGTGGAGCGGTGAAAATGAGTGCGGTGTGAGATGTACCTAGCCTGGCACTGTCGTGGGTGGGGTGGATGATTGGGTGGGTGGATGATTGGGTGAGTCGGTGAGTATGTTGGTGGCTGGGTGGGTGGGGTGAGTGACTGACTGGGTGGGTGGGTGGGTGAGTGGGTGGGGTGGATGATTGGGTGAGTGGATGATTGGGTCGGTGAGTATGTGGGTGGGGTGAGTGACTGGGTGGGTGAGTGGGTGAGTGGGTGGGGTGAGTGACTGACTGGGTGGGTGGGTGAGTGGGTGGATGAGTTGGTGAGTGAGTGAGTGAGTCGGTGAGTATGTTGGTGGCTGGGTGAGTGGGTGAGTGGATGATTGGGTGGGTGAGTCGGTGAGTATGTTGGTGGCTGGGTGAGTGGGTGAGTGGATGATTGAGTGGGTGAGTCGGTGAGTATGTGGGTGGGTGATTGGGTGAGTGGATGATTGGGTGAGTCGGTGAGTATGTGGGTGAGTGGGTGGGGTGAGTGACTGACTGGGTGGGTGAGTGGGTGGGGTGAGTGACTGGGTGGATGAGTTGTTGAGTGAGTGAGTCGGTGAGTATGTTGGTGGCTGGGTGAGTGGATGATTGGGTGGGTGAGTCGGTGAGTATGTGGGTGGGTGATTGGGTGAGTCGGTGAGTATGTGGGTGGGTGGGTGAGTGGGTGAGTGGATGGGTGAGTGGGTGGGGTGAGCGACTGACTGGGTGGGTGGGTGAGTGGGTAGGGTGAGCGACTGACTGGGTGGGTGGGTGAGTGGGTGGGGTGAGTGACTGACTGGGTGGGTGGGTGAGTGGGTGGATGAGTTGTTGAGTGAGTGAGTCGGTGAGTATGTGGGTGGGTGAGTGGATGATTGGGTGGGTGGGTCGGTGAGTATGTTGGTGGCTGGGTGAGTGGATGATTGAGTGGGTCGGTGAGTATGTTGGTGGCTGGGTGAGTGGGTGAGTGGATGATTGAGTGGGTGAGTCGGTGAGTGGGTGAGTGGATGATTGGGTGAGTCGGTGAGTGGGGGGGGGTGAATGACTGACTGGGTGGGTGAGTGGGTGGATGAGTTGGTGAGTATGTTGGTGGCTGGGTGATTGGGTGAGTGGATGATTGGGTGAGTCGGTGAGTATGTGGGTGAGTGGGTGGGGGGAGTGACTGACTGGGTGGGTGGGTGAGTGGGTGGATGAGTTGAGTGAGTGAGTGGGGGAGTGGGTGAGTATGTGGGTGAGTAGGTGAGTATGTGGGTGGATGGGTGAGTAGGTGAGTGTGGGTGGATGGGGTGAGTGACTGACTGACTGGGTGGGTGGCTGAGTGGGTGGATGAGTTGGTGAGTGAGTGAATCGGTGAGTATGCTGGTGGGTGAGTGGATGATTGGGTGAGTCGGTGAGTATGTGGGTGGATGATTGTGTGGGGTGAGTGACTGACTGGGTGGGTGAGTGGGTGGATGAGTTGGTGAGTCGGTGAGTATGTGGGTGGATGATTGGGTGAGGTGAGTGAGTGGGTGGATGAGTTGGTGAGTGAGTGGGCGAGTCGGTGAGTATGTTGGTCGATGACTGGGTGAGTTAATGGGTGGGTGGATGATTGGGTAAGGTGAGTGGGTGGGTGGATGAGTTGGTGAGTGGGTGGATGAGTGAGTGGATGAGTGACTGGGTGAGTGAGTGACTGGGTGAGTGAGTGGATGAGTGAGTGAGTTGGTGAGTGAGTTGGTGAGTGAGTTGGTGAGTTGGTGAGTGAGTTGGTGAGTGAGTTTGTGAGTTGGTGAGTGAGTTGGTGAGCGAGTTTGTGAGTTGGTGAGTTGGTGAGCGAGTTTGTGAGTTGGTGAGTGAGTTGGTGAGCGAGTTGGTGAGTTGGTGAGTGAGTTGGTGAGCGAGTTTGTGAGTTGGTGAGTGAGTTGGTGAGTGAGTGATTGAGTGAGTGAGTTGGTGAGTGAGTGATTGAGTTGGTGAGTTGGTGAGTGAGTTTGTGAGTGAGTTGGTGAGTGAGTTGGTGAGTGTGATTGAGTTGGTGAGTGAGTTTGTGAGTTGGTGAGTGAGTTGGTGAGTGAGTTGGTGAGTGAGTTGGTGAGTGAGTTGGTGAGTGAGTTGGTGAGTGAGTTGGTGAGTGAGTTGGTGAGTTGGTGAGTGAGTTTGTGAGTGGTCCACGTCGTGCCCGTCTTAGAGGTGGTGGGTTGGTTACCCCTCCACCTCCCCGCATCTCCCGAATCTACGAGTTACATTGTCCCTCTCTCTCTCCCCACCACTCTCTCCCCACCACTCTCTCCCCACTCTCTCTCTCCCCACTCTCTCCCCTCTCTCTCCCCGCCACTCTCTCTCCCATCGCCAAATTAACGATGGCCGTGTTGATCAAATCGCCTTGTATTTTAATTGTTGTTGTGCCAGATTTGGCCACTGGGTGGCAGATACCTGCTTAGGCTTCGATGAGAGGTGCCCATTCGCACCTGAATACCGCTCGCTCATCCGCCCGCTCGCTCACCCGCCCACTCGCTCACCCACCCACTCGCTCACCCACCCACTCGCTCACCCATCCACTCGCTCACTCACCTACTCACCCGCTCACTCGCCCACCCGCTCACCCACCTATTCACCCGCTCACTTGCCCGCTCACCCATCTGCTCACTCAATCGCTCACTCGCCCACCCGCTCACTCACCCACTCGCTCACTCACCCATCCACTCACCCACCTACTCACCCGCTCACTTGCCCGCTCACTCACTCACCTATCTGCTCACTCAACCGCTCACTCACCCACCCGCTCACTCACCCACCCGCTCACTCACCCACCTACTCACCCGCTCGCCCATCTGCTCACTCACCCGCTCACTCGCTCACTCGCCCGCTCCCCCACGCGCTCACTCACCCACCCGCTCACCCACGCACTCACTCGCCCACCTACTCACCCGCTCACTTACCCATCTGCTCACTCACCCGCCCACTCGCCCACCCGCTCACTCACCCACTCGCTCACTCACCCACTCGCTCACTCACCCACTCGCTCAATCACCCACTCGCTCACTCACCCACCTGCTCACTCACCCACTCACTCACCCACCTACTCACCCGCTCACTTACCCATCTGCTCACTCACCCGCTCACTCGCCCACTCACTCGCTCACTCACCCACTCACCCACCTACTCATCCGCTCACCCATCTGCTCACTCACCCGCTCACTCGCCCGCCCGCTCACTCACCCACTCGCTCACTCACCCACCTGCTCACTCACTCACCTGCTCACTCACCTACCCGCTCACCCACCTACTCACCCGCTCACTTACCCATCTGCTCACTCACCCGCCCACTCGCTCGCCCACCCACCCACTCACCCACTCGCTCACTCACCCACCTGCTCACTCGCTCGCCCACTCGCCCACCCGCCCGCTCACCCACCCGCTCACCCACCCGCTCGCTCGCCCACTCACCGCTCACTCGCTCACTCGCTCACTCCACCATCCCTCAGTTTGGGGGGGGGGGGGGTACCCCCCAGTGGCAGCTGTCCCTGTCGCTGTGCGCGTCCACCGCCGGAGAACGTGGGGGAATGTGGTGCTACATTTTGACGATGTTTTAATAAAGATTTCTAAGACTCTCCCTCCGACTTGGCGCCAGAGAAGTTCAACATGCGTACGTGGGGAGCAACATCCTCCTCCTCCTCCTGGGACATCAACCACACACCATGGGCAGTGCTGAGTCTATGGGTGGCAGTGCTGAGTCTATGGGGGCTCAGTGTTGAGTCTATGGGTGGCAGTGCTGAGTCTATGGGTGGCAGTGCTGAGTCTATGGGTGACAGTGTTGAGTCTGTGAGTGACAGTGTTGAGTCTATGGGTGGCAGTGTTGAGTCTATGGGTGACAGTGTTGAGTCTATGGGTGACAGTGCTGAGTCTATGGGTGGCAGTGTTGAGTCTGTGGGTGACAGTGCTGAGTCTATGGGTCTCAGTGCTGAGTCTATGGGTGGCAGTGCTGAGTCTGTGGGTGGCAGTGCTGAGTCTGTGGGTGGCAGTGCTGAGTCTATGGGTCTCAGTGCTGAGTCTGTGGGTGACAGTGCTGAGTCTGTGGGTGGCAGTGTTGAGTCTGTGGGTGACAGTGCTGAGTCTGTGGGTGGCAGTGTTGAGTCTATGGGTGACAGTGCTGAGTCTATGGGTGACAGTGCTGAGTCTATTGGTGACAGTGCTGAGTCTGTGGGTGGCAGTGCTGAGTCTATGGGTGACAGTGCTGAGTCTATGGGTGGCAGTGCTGAGTCTATGGGTGACAGTGCTGAGTCTATGGGTGACAGTGCTGAGTATATGGGTGGCAGTGCTGAGTCTATGGGTGACAGTGCTGAGTCTATGGGTGACAGTGCTGAGTCTATGGGTGGCAGTGCTGAGTCTATGGGTGACAGTGTTGAGTCTATGGGGGCTCAGTGTTGAGTCTATGGGTGACAGTGCTGAGTCTATGGGTGACAGTGCTGAGTCTATGGGTGGCAGTGCTGAGTCTATGGGTGAGTGCTGAGTCTATGAGTGGCAGTGTTGAGTCTATGGGTGACAGTGCTGAGTCTATGGGTGGCAGTGCTGAGTCTGTGGGTGGCAGTGCTGAGTCTGTGGGTGGCAGTGCTGAGTCTATGGGTGGCAGTGCTGAGTCTATGGGTGGTAGTGCTGAGTCTATGGGTGGCAGTGCTGAGTCTATGGGTGGGTGGTAGTGCTGAGTCTATGGGTCTCAGTGCTGAGTCTATGGGTCTCAGTGTTGAGTCTGTGGGTCTTAGTGTTGAGTCTATGGGTGGCAGTGTTGAGTCTGTGGGTGACAGTGTTGAGTCTATGGGTGGCAGTGCTGAGTCTGTGGGTGACAGTGCTGAGTCTGTGGGTGGCAGTGCTGAGTCTGTGGGTGGCAGTGCTGAGTCTGTGGGTGGCAGTGCTGAGTCTATGGGTGGGTGGTAGTGCTGAGTCTATGGGTCTCAGTGCTGAGTCTATGGGTGGCAGTGCTGAGTCTGTGGGTGGCAGTGCTGAGTCTATGGGGGCTCAGTGTTGAGTCTATGGGTGACAGTGCTGAGTCTATGGGTGACAGTGCTGAGTCTATTGGTGACAGTGCTGAGTCTGTGGGTGGCAGTGCTGAGTCTATGGGTGACAGTGCTGAGTCTATGGGTGGCAGTGCTGAGTCTATGGGTGACAGTGCTGAGTCTATGGGTGACAGTGCTGAGTATATGGGTGGCAGTGCTGAGTCTATGGGTGACAGTGCTGAGTCTATGGGTGACAGTGCTGAGTCTATGGGTGGCAGTGCTGAGTCTATGGGTGACAGTGTTGAGTCTATGGGGGCTCAGTGTTGAGTCTATGGGTGACAGTGCTGAGTCTATGGGTGACAGTGCTGAGTCTATGGGTGGCAGTGCTGAGTCTATGGGTGAGTGCTGAGTCTATGAGTGGCAGTGTTGAGTCTATGGGTGACAGTGCTGAGTCTATGGGTGGCAGTGCTGAGTCTGTGGGTGGCAGTGCTGAGTCTGTGGGTGGCAGTGCTGAGTCTATGGGTGGCAGTGCTGAGTCTATGGGTGGTAGTGCTGAGTCTATGGGTGGCAGTGCTGAGTCTATGGGTGGGTGGTAGTGCTGAGTCTATGGGTCTCAGTGCTGAGTCTATGGGTCTCAGTGTTGAGTCTGTGGGTCTTAGTGTTGAGTCTATGGGTGGCAGTGTTGAGTCTGTGGGTGACAGTGTTGAGTCTATGGGTGGCAGTGCTGAGTCTGTGGGTGACAGTGCTGAGTCTGTGGGTGGCAGTGCTGAGTCTGTGGGTGGCAGTGCTGAGTCTGTGGGTGGCAGTGCTGAGTCTATGGGTGGGTGGTAGTGCTGAGTCTATGGGTCTCAGTGCTGAGTCTATGGGTGGCAGTGCTGAGTCTGTGGGTGGCAGTGCTGAGTCTATGGGGGCTCAGTGTTGAGTCTATGGGTGACAGTGTTGAGTCTATGGGTGACAGTGCTGAGTCTATGGGTGACAGTGCTGAGTCTATGGGTGGCAGTGCTGAGTCTATGGGTGACAGTGTTGAGTCTATGGGTCTCAGTGCTGAGTCTGTGGCAGTGCTGAGTCTATGGGTGGCAGTGCTGAGTCTGTGGGTGACAGTGCTGAGTCTATGGGTGACAGTGCTGAGTCTATGGGTGGCAGTGCTGAGTCTGTGGGTCTCAGTGCTGAGTCTATGGGTGGCAGTGCTGAGTCTGTGGGTGGCAGTGCTGAGTCTATAGGTGACAGTGCTGAGTCTATGGGTGGCAGTGCTGAGTCTATGGGTGGCAGTGTTGAGTCTGTGGGTGACAGTGCTGAGTCTGTGGTTGGCAGTGCTGAGTCTATGGGTCTCAGTGCTGAGTCTGTGGGTGACAGTGCTGAGTCTTTGGGTGGCAGTGCTGAGTCTATGGGTCTCAGTGCTGAGTCTGTGGGTGGCAGTGTTGAGTCTATGGGTGACAGTGCTGAGTCTGTGGGTGGCAGTGTTGAGTCTATGGGTGACAGTGCTGAGTCTATGGGTGGCAGTGCTGAGTTTGTGGGTAGCAGTGCTGAATCTATGGGTGGCAGTGTTGAGTCTGTGGCTCTCAGTGCTGAGTCTGTGGGTGGCAGTGTTGAGTCTATGGGTGACAGTGCTGAGTCTATGGGTGACAGTGTTGAGTCTATGGGTGACAGTGTTGAGTCTGTGGGTGACAGTGCTGAGTCTGTGGGTGGCAGTGCTGAGTCTATGGGTGACAATGCTGAGTCTATGGGTGGCAGTGTTGAGTCTATGGGTGACAGTGCTGAGTCTATGGGTGGCAGTGCTGAGTCTGTGGGTAGCAGTGCTGAATCTATGGGTGGCAGTGCTGAGTCTATGGGTGACAGTGTTGAGTCTGTGGCTCTCAGTGCTGAGTCTGTGGGTGGCAGTGTTGAGTCTATGGGTGACAGTGCTGAGTCTATGGGTGACAGTGTTGAGTCTGTGGGTGACAGTGCTGAGTCTGTGGGTGACAGTGCTGAGTCTGTGGGTGGCAGTGTTGAGTCTATGGGTGGCAGTGTTGAGTCTATGGGTGGCAGTGCTGAGTCTATGGGTGACAGTGCTGAGTCTGTGGGTCTCAGTGTTGAGTCTATGGGTGGTAGTGCTGAGTCTGTGGGTGGCAGTGTTGAGTCTATAGGTGACATTGTTGAGTCTATGGGTGACAGTGCTGAGTCTATGGGTGGCAGTGTTGAGTCTGTGGGTGGCAGTGCTGAGTCTATGGGTGACAGTGTTGAGTCTATGGGTGGCAGTGTTGAGTCTATGGGTGGCAGTGTTGAGTCTATGGGTGGCAGTGTTGAGTCTATGGGTGGCAGTGTTGAGTCTATGGGTGGCAGTGCTGAGTCTGTGGGTGGCAGTGCTGAGTCTATGGGTGGCAGTGCTGAGTCTATGGGTGGCAGTGCTGAGTCTGTGGGTGGCAGTGTTGAGTCTATGGGTGGCAGTGCTGAGTCTATGGGTGACAGTGTTGAGTCTATGGGTGACAGTGTTGAGTCTATGGGTCTCAGTGCTGAGACTGTGGGTGACAGTACTGAGTCTATGGGTGGCAGTGCTGAGTCTATGGGTGACAGTGCTGAGTCTATGGGTGACAGTGCTGAGTCTATGGGTGACAGTGCTGAGTCTATGGGTCTCAGTGTTGAGTCTATGGGTTTCAGTGCTGAGTCTATGGGTGGCAGTGTTGAGTCTGTGGGTGGCAGTGCTGAGTCTGTGGGTGACAGTGCTGAGTCTATGGGTGGCAGTGCTGAGTCTGTGGGTAGCAGTGTTGAATCTATGGGTGGCAGTGCTGAGTCTATGGGTGGCAATGCTGAGTCTATGGGTGGCAGTGCTGAGTCTATGAGTGGCAGTGCTGAGTCTGGGTGGCAGTGCTGAGTCTATGGGTGACAGTGCTGAGTCTGTGGGTCTCAGTGTTGAGTCTATGGGTGGCAGTGCTGAGTCTGTGGGTGGCAGTGCTGAGTCTGTGGGTGACAGTGCTGAGTCTATGGGAGGCAGTGTTAAGTCTGTGGTGTTGTAAGGACGAGCAAGACTTCTTAGGAGGCTCACTCTGTTTATTGTATTATTTCCTTATACAACGCTTAACACACCACACAGAGGGATATTGGGTCCCCTCACCCGATACCCTAGGGAGGTACAAAACCTCCGGACTTGGCGGGACTCACACGTCTACCGCTATCCTAGTCCTCCGGCTAGGACCTGGGGGAGCCTATCTGACCCACCGCTGGCCCGGTGGGTACTGACCACTGGGTAAGCCGAGCCTTAGCCCTCAGAAGGGCTGGGAGGCTGGGTCCAGGGTCCTAGCTAGGACTTCAGCCCAGTCTTCTATCTTCGTGCAGGGAGAGAACTCCCCCGAGGTCCGTTGGGTCACCCGTCTTATACTCCCTTCGTGGCCAGGCAGAACCAATCGCACACTCCCACGTGGAACCGTCTGATTGGTTCGCACCAAAACCCTGGCCACGATCCGTTTCACCTCGACTGACCCCAACCGTTGTACCCAGGGGTAATGCTGCACCGCCCTGGTGGCAATGCAGGTCACGCAACAGCGCGTAGTTAACACCTCTACATTTTTTTCGAAAATAATAAAAATATAACCAAATGCAAAAAATAAAAAAACTCTTTTTTAAAATAATAAAATAATAAAAATATAAAATTTTTTAATATTTTTTGAAAATAATAAAAATAGAATCAAATAAAAAATATACAAAAAACTATTTTTAAAATATTTTTTATATTCTTGGTTCTTTCGGTAAAGTCACCACCGCGTAGAAGGTAAACAATAAAAATAATAAAAATATAAATTTTTAAATATTTTTTGAAAATAATAAAAATAGAATCAAATAAAAAATATACAAAAAACTCTTTTTAAAATATTTTTTATATTCTTGGTTCTTTCGGTAAAGTCACCACCGCATAGAAGGGAAACAATACAAATAATAAAAATATATATTTTAATATTTTTAGAAAATAATAAAAATATAATCAAATAATAAAAATAAAAAACTCTTTTTAAAAATATTTTTTATATTCTTGGTTCTTTCGGTAAAGTCACCACCGCGTAGAAGGGAAACAATAAAAATATAATTTTTAAATTATTTTTAGAAAATAATAAAAATATAATCAAATAAAAAAACTCTTTTTAAAAATATTTTTTATATTCTTGGTTCTTTTGGTAAAGTCACCACCGCGTAGAAGGGAAACAATAAAAATAATAAAAATAATTTTTTAAAATATTTTTAGAAAATAATAAAAATATAATCAAATAATAAAAAATAAAAACCTCTTTTTAAAAATATTTTTTATATTCTTGGTTCTTTCGGTAAAGTCACCACCGCGTAGAAGGGAAACAATAAAAATAATAAAAATATATATTTTTATATTTTTAGAAAATAATAAAAACATAATCAAATAAAAAATAAAAACCCTCTTTTTAAAAATCTTTTTTATATTCTTGGTTGTTTCGGTAAAGTCACCACCGCGTAGAAGGGAAACAATAAAAATAATAAAAATATGATTTTATATTTTTAGAAAATAATAAAAATATAATCAAATAATAAAAATATGAAACTTTTAAAAAACATTATTATATTCTTGGTTCTTTCGGTAAAGTCACCACCGCGTAGAAGGGAAACAATAAAAGAATAAAAATATAATTTTTTAAAATATTTTTTAGAAAATAATAAAAATATAATCAAATAATAAAAATATGCAACTTTAAAAAAATATTTTTATATTCTTGGTTCTTTCGGTAAAGTCACCACCGCGTAGAAGGGAAGCAATAAAAATAATAAAAATATATTTAAAAAAAATTTTTTAGAAAATAATAAAAAATATAATCAAATAAAAATACAAAAACTTTTTTAAAATATTTTTTTATATTCTTGGTTCTTTTGGTAAAGTCACCACCGCGTAGAAGGGAAACAATAAAAATAATAAAAATATAAATTTGTAATATTTTTGGAAAATAATAAAAATATAATCAAATAATAAAAATATGAAACTTTTAAAAAATATTTTTATATTCTTGGTTCTTTCGGTAAAGTCACCACCGCGTAGAAGGGAAACAATAAAATAATACAAATATAAAACAATAAAATTCTCACGATGTTTCGACTGTAACACAAAGCAGCAATCATCATCAGGTGTGAAAACCACAGCGAGAAAATTTGAAAAAAGTGGCGTTTTGTTTTTAAACGTCAGCACCACGGAGAGCGATTTGGAAGTTATTCAGAAGGACTAGTCCATCTATGTTCGGAAAAGAGGAGGGGGGAGACGAAAAATTAATGTATGCTGTCTGAAAGCCACCGTAAGCGTGAACAATCAATTAAGACCCAGACATGGTTTATCAAATCCTTCCAATGATTGCTAAGCCCAGAATCCATCTTTCTCGGTTGAAATTGTCTCTGTGCTTGTATATGTGGATAGCCTCGTGAACGAATCTCTCATGGTAGCCAGATGGCTTACAAAGAACCTCTGTCTTGGAGAAGTCAATGTCATGTGAGCCTACTGAATTATAACAATGATCAATCAATTAAGACCTGAAATGGTTTATCAAATCCTTCCAATGATTGCTGAGCCCAGAATCCATCTTCTCGGTTGAAATTGTCTCTGTGTTTGTATATGGTGGATGGCCTCGTGAACGAATCTCTCATGGTAGCCGTAAGCGTGAACAATCAATTAAGACCCAGACATGGTTGATCAAATCCTTCCAATGATTGCTAAGCCCAGAATCCATCTTCTCGGTTGAAATTGTCTCCATGTTTGTATATGGTGGACGGCCTCACGAACGAATCTCGCATGGTAAGCGTGAACAATCAATTAAGACCCAGACATGGTTTATCAAATCCTTCCAATGATTGCTAAGCCCAGAATCCATCTTCTCGGGTTGAAATTGTCTCCGTGTTTGTATATGGTGGATGGCCTCGTGAACGAATCTCTCATGGTAGCCGTAAGCGTGAACAATCAATTAAGACCCAGACATGGTTTATCAAATCCTTCCAATGATTGCTAAGCCCAGAATCCATCTTTCTCGGTTGAAATTGTCTCTGTGCTTGTATATGGTGGATGGGCTCGTGAACAAATCTCTCATGGTAGCCGTAAGCGTGAACAATCAATTAAGAACCAGATATGGTTGATCAAATCCTTCCAATGATTGCTAAGCCCAAATTCCATCTTCTCGGTTGAAATTGTCTCTGTGCTTGTATATGGTGGATGGCCTCGTGAACGAATCTCTCATGGTAGCCAGATGGCTTACAAAGAACCTCTGTCTTGGAGAAGTCAATGTCATGTGAGCCTACTGAATTATAACAATGATCAATCAATTAAGACCTGAAATGGTTTACCAAATCCTTCCAATGATTGCTAAGCCAGAATCCATCTTCTCGGGTTGAAATTGTCTCCATGTTTGTATATGGTGGATGGGCTCGTGAACAAATCTCTCATGGTAGCCGTAAGCGTGATCAATCAATTAAGACCCAGACATGGTTGATCAAATCCTTCCAATGATTGCTAAGCCCAGAATCCATCTTCTCGGGTTGAAATTGTCTCCGTGTTTGTATATGGTGGATGGCCTCGTGAACGAATCTCTCATGGTAGCCGTAAGCGTGAACAATCAATTAAGACCCAGACATGGTTTATCAAATCCTTCCAATGATTGCTAAGCCCAGAATCCATCTTCTCGGGTTGAAATTGTCTCCGTGTTTGGATATGGTGGATGGCCTCGTGAACAAATCTCTCATGGTAGCTGTAAGCGTGAACAATCAATTACGACCCAGACATGGTTTATCAAATCCTTCCAATGATTGCTAAGCCCAGAATCCATCTTCTCGGTTGAAATTGTCTCTGTGCTTGTATATGGTGGATAGCCTCATGAACGAATCTCTCATGGTAGCCAGATGGCTTACAAAGAACCTCTGTCTTGGAGAAGTCAATGTCATGTGAGCCTACTGAATTATAACAATGATCAATAAATTAAGACCTGAAATGGTTGATCAAATCCTTCTAATGATTGCTAAGCCCAGAATCCATCTTCTCGGGTTGAAATTGTCTCCGTGTATGTATATGGTGGATGGCCTCGTGAACGAATCTCTCATGGTAGCCGTAAGCGTGAACAATCAATTACGACCCAGACATGGTTTATCAAATCCTTCCAATGATTGCTGAGCCCAGAATCCATCTTCTCGGGTTGAAATTGCCTCCGTGTTTGTATATACAAGATATAGTAATAGGTTTTTACCCTTTTAACTGGCACAAAAACTGACACCTTTATTCAAGGCATCGTGTTTGCAGTAACCACAACACAAGCAGTCAAAAATGCAATAAAAAATCGACAACTCTGACGATAATAATATTTGCACTGTCCTTATCATCAGAGTTGTCGATTTTTGTTTGCATTTTTGACTGCTTGTGTTGTGGTTATTGCAAACACGACGCCTTCAATAAAGGTGTCAGTTTTTTGTGCCAGTTAAAAGGGTAAAAAACCTATTACTATATTTATGTAACGTGTTGAATCGGACCTGGATCTTGTGTTTGTTCAAGATTTTTTTGAGATCTTTTTTGTGATCCCCGCAATGTATGGTATTTTGTTTCCCTTCTACGTGACTTTACCCAAAGAGCCAAGAATATAGGTGGGGAACTACTTTTTTCAAGAACTATTTTTTCCCCTCTGAGGTGGGTGGGGAGGGGAGGGCGGCGAAGCACTTTAGGAAAAAACCTACGCCGGCAGCGTTGTGAACAGGCACTTGCAGGGCTGCACCTTTACCTCGAATGAGTGAAGAGATGGGAACTACTTTTTCACGAACTATTTTTTTCCTCTGAGGTGGGTGGGCGGAGGGTGGCGAATTACTTTAGAGAAAAACCTACGCCGGCAGCGTTGTGAACAGGCACTTGCAGGGCTGCACCTTTACCTCGAATGAGTGAAGAGGTTGGAACTACTTTTTTCACGAACTATTTTTTTCCTCTGAGGTGGGTGGGGGTGAGCGGCGACTTACTTTCGAGAAAACCTGCGCCGACAGTGGTTGTGAACAGGCACTTGCAGGGCTGCACCTTTACCTCGAATGAGTGAAGAGGTGGGAACTACTTTTTTCAAGAACTATTTTTTTCCTCTGAGGTGGGTGGGCGGAGGGCGGCGAACTACTTTAGACAAAAACCTACGCCGGCAGCGTTGTGAACAGGCACTTGCAGGGCTGCACCTTTACCTCGAATGAGTGAAGAGGTGGGAACTACTTTTTTCACGAACTATTTTTTTCCTCTGAGGGGGAGGGCGGCGAACTACTTTCGAGAAAACCTGCGCCGGCAGCGTTGTGAACAGGCACTTGCAGGGCTGCACCTTTACCTCGAATGAGTGAAGAGGTGGGAACTACTTTTTTACGAACTATTTTTTTCCTCTGAGGTGGGTGGGAGGGAGGGCGGCGAACTACTTTATAGAAAAACCTACGCCGGCAGCGTTGTGAACAGGCACTTGCAGGGCTGCACCTTTACCTCGAATGAGTGAAGAGGTTGGGAACTACTTTTTTTACGAACTATTTTTTTCCCTCTGAGGTGGGTGGGGGGAGAGCGGCGAACTACTTTCGAGAAAACCTGCGCCGGCAGTGATGTGAACAGGCACTTGCAGGGCTGCACCTTTACCTCGAATGAGTGAAGAGGTTGGGAACTACTTTTTTCAAGAACTATTTTTTTCCCTCTGAGGTGGGTGGGGGGGAGAGCGGCGACTTACTTTCGAGAAACCCTACGCTGGCAGCGTTGTGAACAGGCACTTGCAGGGCTGCACCTTTACCTCGAATGAGTGAAAAAGGTGGGGAACTACTTTTTTTGGCGCGGGGCGGCGGGGGGCGTTTCTCGACGCAAAAAGAGAAACCCCTCCGCCATGAGCGTGCCGGAACTACTTTCTGTCATCTGTGGGGGGAGAGGCGGAAGAGGGGGGGGACTACTTTTCTATCTACGCGGATGGATACGCGACAATCCCCCCCCCCACTACCCCACGGCTTTGACAGGAGGGAGTGAAGCGGTCGAGGCCTAGGTCGGAAAGGCTTCGGCGGTCCCCTGAGGTAAAAAAAAGCCGAATCCATTGAAACATTTCAACACGAAATGTTTCTTTGTAGAAAGATAAATAAATATAAACAACTTACTTCATAACCGAGGACTCCGAAATTAACTCCGGGACTGTTTGTTTTGTTTGTGAGTTAAAAAAAAATATTTTTTAAAATGTAAAAAAATAATTTGTGTTTAGCCGAACCGGTCCGCTCTGAGGGTCTCGCGTTCGCCTTCGTCTCTCCTCTAGGTAAAGTTGTTGTGGTTGTTGTTGTGGTGGTTGTTGTGGTGAAGGCTGTGGTGGTGAAGGCTGTGGTGGTTGTGGTGGTGGTGAAGGTTGTGGTGGTTGCGGTGGTGGTGGTTGTGGTGAAGGCTGTGGTGGTGGTTGTTGTGGTGGTGGTTGTTGTGGTGATGTCGGTCGTTGTGGTGGTTGTGGTGGTGGTTGTTGTGGTGGTTGTTATGGTGGTGATGGTGGTGGTTGTATTTGTTGTGGTGGTTGTGGTTGTGGTGACGGTGGTTGTTGTTATCGTGACGGTGGTGGTGGTGGTGGTTGTAGTTGTTGTGGTGGTGTCGGTCGTTGTGGTGGTTGTTGTAGTTGTGGTGGTTGTGGTGGTGACGGTTGTGGTGACGGTGGTTGTTGTAGTGGTGAAGGTTGTGGTGGTGAAGGTTGTGGTGGTGGTTGTGGTGGTGGTTGTGGTGGTGAAGGTTGTGGTGGTGACAGTTGTGGTGAAGGTTGTGGTGGTGGTTGTGGTGGTGAAGGTTGTGGTGGTGGTTGTGGTGGTGAAGGTTGCGGTGGTGGTGGTTGTGGTGAAGGTTGTGGTGGTGGTTGTGGTGGTGAAGGTTGTGGTGGTGACGGTTGTGGTGGTGAAGGTTGTGGTGGTGACAGTTGTGGTGAAGGCTGTGGTGGTGAAGGTTGCGGTGGTGGTTGTGGTGGTGAAGGTTGTGGTGAAGGTTGTGGTAATTAATGTGGTGGTGAAGGTTGTGGTGGTGACAGTTGTGGTGAAGGTTGTGGTGGTGGTTGTGGTGGTGAAGGTTGTGGCGGTGAAGGTTGTGGTGGTGGTTGTGGTGAAGGTTGTGGCGGTGAAGGTTGTGGTGGTGGTTTTGGTGAAGGTGGTGGTTGTGGTGGCGAAGGTTGTGGTGGTGGTTGTGGTGAAGGTTGTGGTGGTGAAGGTTGTGGTGGTGAAGATTGTGGTGGTGAAGATTGTGGTGGTGAAGGTTGTGGTGGTGAAGGTTGTGGTGGTGAAGGTTGTGGCGGTGAAGGTTGTGGCGGTGAAGGTTGTGGTGGTGGTTGTGGTGGTGAAGGTTGTGGTGGTGGTTGTGGTGAAGGTTGTGGTGGTGAAGGTTGTGGTGGTGACAGTTGTGGTGGTGACAGTTGTGGTGAAGGCTGTGGTGGTGAAGGCTGTGGTGGTGAAGGTTGTGGTGGTGAAGGTTGTGGTGGTTGTGGTGGTGGCTGTGGTGGTGAAGGTTGTGGTGGTGGTGGTTGTGGTGGTGAAGGTTGTGGTGAAGGTTGTGGTGGTTAATGTGGTGGTGAAGGTTGTGGTGGTGACAGTTGTGGTGAAGGTTGTGGTGGTGGTTGTGGTGAAGGTTGTGGCGGTGAAGGTTGTGGTGGTGGTTTTGGTGAAGGTTGTGGTGGTGGTTGTGATGGTGAAGGTTGTGGTGGTTGTGGTGAAGGTTGTGGTGGTGAAGGTTGTGGTGGTGAAGGTTGTGGCGGTGAAGGTTGTGGTGGTGGTTTTGGTGAAGGTTGTGGTGGTGGTTGTGGTAGTGAAGGTTGTGGTGGTGGTTGTGGTGAAGGTTGTGGTGGTGAAGGTTGTGGTGGTGACAGTTGTGGTGGTGGTTGTGGTGGTGAAGGCTGTGGTGGTGAAGGTTGTGGTGGTGAAGGTTGTGGTGGTGGTTGTGGTGGTGGCTGTGGTGGTGAAGGTTGTGGTGGTTGTGATGGTGACGGTTGTTGAGGTGATGATGGTGGTTGTGGTAGTGTGGTTAAGGTGGTTGTGGTTAAGGTGGTTGTTGTGGTTGTGATTAAAGTGGTGGTTGTGGTGGTGAAGGTTGTGGTGGTGATGATGGTGGTTGTGGTAGTGTGGTTAAGGTGGTTGTGGTTAAGGTGGTTGTTGTGGTTGTGATTAAAGTGGTGGTTGTGGTGGTGAAGGTTGTGGTGGTGATGATGGTGGTTGTGGTAGTGTGGTTAAGGTGGTTGTGGTTAAGGTGGTTGTTGTGGTTGTGATTAAAGTGGTGGTTGTGGTGGTGAAGGTTGTGGTGGTGATGATGGTGGTTGTGGTAGTGTGGTTAAGGTGGTTGTGGTTAAGGTGGTTGTTGTGGTTGTGATTAAAGTGGTGGTTGTGGTGGTGAAGGTTGTGGTGGTGATGATGGTGGTTGTGGTAGTGTGGTTAAGGTGGTTGTGGTTAAGGTGGTTGTTGTGGTTGTGATTAAAGTGGTGGTTGTGGTGGTGAAGGTTGTGGTGGTGATGATGGTGGTTGTGGTAGTGTGGTTAAGGTGGTTGTGGTTAAGGTGGTTGTTGTGGTTGTGATTAAAGTGGTGGTTGTGGTGGTGAAGGTTGTGGTGGTGATGATGGTGGTTGTGTAGTGTGGTTAAGGTGGTTGTGGTTAAGGTGGTTGCTGTGGTTGTGATTAAAGTGGTGGTTGTGGTGGTGAAGGTTGTGGTGGTGATGATGGTGGTTGTGGTAGTGTGGTTAAGGTGGTTGTGGTTAAGGTGGTTGTTGTGGTTGTGATTAAAGTGGTGGTTGTGGTGGTGAAGGTTGTGGTGGTGATGATGGTGGTTGTGGTAGTGTGGTTAAGGTGGTTGTGGTTAAGGTGGTTGTTGTGGTTGTGATTAAAGTGGTGGTTGTGGTGGTGAAGGTTGTGGTGGTGATGATGGTGGTTGTGGTAGTGTGGTTAAGGTGGTTGTGGTTAAGGTGGTTGTTGTGGTTGTGATTAAAGTGGTGGTTGTGGTGGTGAAGGTTGTGGTGGTGATGATGGTGGTTGTGGTAGTGTGGTTAAGGTGGTTGTGGTTAAGGTGGTTGTTGTGGTTGTGGTTAAGGTGGTGGTTGTGGGGAGTGGTGGTGCAGTGCTGAGCGCTACGCTGCTGCACTCAACAACAACCACCACAACCACTCAACAACCACTCAACAACCACAACCACTCAGCCACCACCACCACCACTCAACAACCACCACCACTCAGCCACCACCACCACTCAGCCACCACCACCACTCAACCACCACCACTCAACAACCACCACCACTCAACAACCACCACCACCACCACCACCACTCAACCACCACCATTCAGCCACCACCACCACCACTCAACAACCACCACCACTCAGCCACCACCACTCAACAACCGCCACCACCACTCAGCCACCACCACTCAGCCACCACCACCACTCAGCCACCACCACTCAGCCACCACCACCACCACTCAACCACCACCACCACCACTTAGCCACCACCACCACCACCACTTAGCCATCACCACCACTACTCAGCCATCACCACCATCACCACCACCACCACTTAACCATCACCACCACCATCACCACCACTCAGCCACCACCACCACCACCACTCAGCCACCACCACCACCACTCAACCACCACCACTCAACAACCACTCAGCCACCACCATCACTCAACCACCATCACCACCACTTAGCCACCACCACTTAGCCATCACCACCACTACTCAGCCATCACCACCATCACCACCACCACCACTTAACCATCACCACCACCATCACCACCACTCAGCCACTACCACCACCACCCAACCACCACCACCACTCAACCACTACCACTGTGTGGTGAGTCTCTGTGTGTGTGGTGAGTCTCTGTGTGTGGTGAGTCTCTGTGTGTGGTGAGTCTCTGTGTGGTGAGTGAGTGAGGTGTGAGTGGTGAGTGTGAGTGAGTGTGAGTGGTGAGTGTGAGTGGTGAGTGAGTGGTGAGTGAGTGGTGACTGAGTGAGTGGTGAGTGTGAGTGGTGAGTGAGTGAGTGGTGAGTGAGTGGTGAGTCTCTGTGTGTGGTGAGTCTCTGTGTGTGGTGAGTGAGTGAGGTGTGAGTGATGAGTGTGAGTGGTGAGTGTGAGTGAGTGTGAGTGGTGAGTGTGAGTGGTGAGTGTGAGTGGTGAGTGAGTGGTGAGTGAGTGGTGACTGAGTGTGAGTGGTGAGTGTGAGTGAGTGTGAGTGGTGAGTGTGAGTGGTGAGTGAGTGGTGAGTGAGTGGTGACTGAGTGAGTGGTGAGTGTGAGTGGTGAGTGAGTGGTGAGTGAGTGGTGAGTCTCTGTGTGTGGTGAGTCTCTGTGTGTGGTGAGTCTCTGTGTGGTGAGTGAGTGAGGTGTGAGTGATGAGTGTGAGTGGTGAGTGTGAGTGAGTGTGAGTGGTGAGTGTGAGTGGTGAGTGTGAGTGGTGAGTGAGTGGTGAGTGAGTGGTGACTGAGTGTGAGTGGTGAGTGTGAGTGAGTGTGAGTGGTGAGTGTGAGTGGTGAGTGAGTGGTGAGTGAGTGGTGACTGAGTGAGTGGTGAGTGTGAGTGGTGAGTGAGTGGTGAGTGAGTGGTGAGTCTCTGTGTGTGGTGAGTCTCTGTGTGTGGTGAGTCTCTGTGTGGTGAGTGAGTGAGGTGTGAGTGATGAGTGTGAGTGGTGAGTGTGAGTGAGTGTGAGTGGTGAGTGTGAGTGGTGAGTGAGTGGTGAGTGAGTGGTGACTGAGTGAGTGGTGAGTGTGAGTGGTGAGTGTGAGTGAGTGTGAGTGGTGAGTGTGAGTGGTGAGTGAGTGGTGAGTGAGTGGTGACTGAGTGAGTGGTGAGTGTGAGTGGTGAGTGTGAGTGAGTGTGAGTGGTGAGTGTGAGTGGTGAGTGAGTGGTGAGTGAGTGGTGACTGAGTGAGTGGTGAGTGTGAGTGGTGAGTGAGTGAGTGGTGAGTGAGTGGTGAGTCTCTGTGTGTGGTGAGTCTCTGTGTGTGGTGAGTCTCTGTGTGGTGAGTGAGTGAGGTGTGAGTGATGAGTGTGAGTGGTGAGTGAGTGTGAGTGGTGAGTGAGTGAGTGGTGAGTGAGTGGTGAGTCTCTGTGTGTGGTGAGTCTCTGTGTGGTGAGTGAGTGAGGTGTGAGTGATGAGTGTGAGTGGTGAGTGAGTGTGAGTGGTGAGTGAGTGAGTGGTGAGTGAGTGGTGAGTCTCTGTGTGTGGTGAGTCTCTGTGTGGTGAGTGAGTGAGGTGTGAGTGATGAGTGTGAGTGGTGAGTGTGAGTGAGTGTGAGTGGTGAGTGTGAGTGGTGAGTGAGTGGTGAGTGAGTGGTGACTGAGTGAGTGGTGAGTGTGAGTGGTGAGTGAGTGAGTGGTGAGTGAGTGGTGAGTCTCTGTGTGTGGTGAGTCTCTGTGTGGTGAGTGAGTGAGGTGTGAGTGATGAGTGTGAGTGGTGAGTGTGAGTGAGTGTGAGTGGTGAGTGTGAGTGGTGAGTGTGAGTGGTGAGTGAGTGGTGAGTGAGTGGTGACTGAGTGAGTGGTGAGTGTGAGTGGTGAGTGAGTGAGTGGTGAGTGAGTGGTGAGTCTCTGTGTGTGGTGAGTCTCTGTGTGGTGAGTGAGTGAGGTGTGAGTGATGAGTGTGAGTGGTGAGTGTGAGTGAGTGTGAGTGGTGAGTGTGAGTGGTGAGTGTGAGTGGTGAGTGAGTGGTGAGTGAGTGGTGACTGAGTGAGTGGTGAGTGTGAGTGGTGAGTGAGTGAGTGGTGAGTGAGTGGTGAGTCTCTGTGTGTGGTGAGTCTCTGTGTGGTGAGTGAGTGAGGTGTGAGTGATGAGTGTGAGTGGTGAGTGTGAGTGAGTGTGAGTGGTGAGTGTGAGTGGTGAGTGTGAGTGGTGAGTGAGTGGTGAGTGAGTGGTGACTGAGTGAGTGGTGAGTGTGAGTGGTGAGTGAGTGAGTGGTGAGTGAGTGGTGAGTCTCTGTGTGTGGTGAGTCTCTGTGTGGTGAGTGAGTGAGGTGTGAGTGATGAGTGTGAGTGGTGAGTGTGAGTGAGTGTGAGTGGTGAGTGTGAGTGGTGAGTGTGAGTGGTGAGTGAGTGGTGAGTGAGTGGTGACTGAGTGTGAGTGGTGAGTGTGAGTGGTGAGTGTGAGTGGTGAGTGAGTGGTGAGTGAGTGGTGACTGAGTGAGTGGTGAGTGTGAGTGGTGAGTGAGTGGTGAGTGAGTGGTGAGTCTCTGTGTGTGGTGAGTCTCTGTGTGTGGTGAGTCTCTGTGTGGTGAGTGAGTGAGGTGTGAGTGATGAGTGTGAGTGGTGAGTGTGAGTGAGTGTGAGTGGTGAGTGTGAGTGGTGAGTGTGAGTGAGTGTGAGTGGTGAGTGTGAGTGGTGAGTGTGAGTGGTGAGTGAGTGGTGAGTGAGTGGTGACTGAGTGAGTGGTGAGTGTGAGTGGTGAGTGAGTGAGTGGTGAGTGAGTGGTGAGTCTCTGTGTGTGGTGAGTCTCTGTGTGTGGTGAGTCTCTGTGTGGTGAGTCTCTGTGTATGTGGTGAGTCTCAGTGGTGAGTGTCTGTGTGTGTGGTGAGTCTCTGTGTGTGTGTGTGGTGAGTCTCTGTGTGTGTGTGTGGTGAGTCTCTGTGTGTGGTGAGTCTTCTGTGTGTGTGGTGAGTCTCTGTGTGTGGTGAGTCTCTGTGTGTGGTGAGTCTCAGTGTGTGTGAGTGAGTGGTGTGTGGTGAGTGAGTGGTGAGTGAGTGGTGAGTGTGAGTGGTCAGTGAGTGGTGAGTGAGTGAGTGGTGAGTGAGTGGTGAGTGTGAGTGGTGAGTGTGAGTGGTGAGTGAGTGGTGAGTGTGTGAGTGGTGAGTGTGTGAGTGGTGAGTGTGTGAGTGGTGAGTGAGGTGTGAGTGGTGAGTGGTGAGTGAGTGGTGAGTGAGTGATGAGTGGGTGAGTGAGTGGTGAGTGTGAGTGGTGAGTGTGAGTGGTGAGTGAGTGAGTGGTGAGTGAGTGAGTGGTGAGTGAGTGGTGAGTGAGTGAGTGGTGAGTGTGAGTGGTGAGTGAGTGAATGAGTGGTGAGTGAGTGAGTGAGTGGTGAGTGAGTGAGTGAGTGGTGAGTGAGTGGTGAGTGAGTGGTGAGTGAGTGGTGAGTGGTGAGTGAGTGAATGAGTGGTGAGTGAGTGAGTGAGTGGTGAGTGAGTGAGTGAGTGGTGAGTGAGTGGTGAGTGAGTGGTGAGTGAGTGGTGAGTGAGTGAGTGGTGAGTGAGTGAGTGTGAGTGGTGAGTGTGAGTGGTGAGTGAGTGAGTGAGTGGTGAGTGTGAGTGGTGAGTGTGAGTGGTGAGTGAGTGAATGAGTGGTGAGTGAGTGGTGAGTGAGTGAGTGAGTGGTGAGTGAGTGAGTGGTGAGTGAATGAGTGGTGAGTGAGTGAGTGGTGAGTGTGAGTGGTGAGTGAGTGGTGAGTGAGTGAGTGGTGGGTGAGTGAGTGGTGAGTGAGTGAGTGGTGAGTGTGAGTGATGAGTGAGTGAGTGATGAGTGAGTGAGTGGTGAGTGAGTGAGTGGTGAGTGAGTGAGTGTGAGTGGTGAGTGTGAGTGGTGAGTGAGTGATGAGTGAGTGAGTGGTGAGTGAGTGAGTGAGTGGTGAGTGTGAGTGGTGAGTGAGTGGTGAGTGAGTGTGAGTGGTGAGTGAGTGGTGAGTGAGTGGTGAGTGTGAGTGGTGAGAGTGAGTGAGTGGTGAGTGTGAGTGGTGAGTGAGTGGTGAGTGAGTGAGTGGTGAGTGTGAGTGGTGAGTGTGAGTGGTGAGTGAGTGGTGAGTGAGTGAGTGGTGAGTGTGAGTGGTGAGTGAGTGGTGAGTGTGAGTGGTGAGTGAGTGAGTGGTGAGTGAGTGGTGAGTGAGTGAGTGGTGAGTGTGAGTGGTGAGTGAGTGAATGAGTGGTGAGTGAGTGAGTGAGTGTGAGTGGTGAGTGGTGAGTGAGTGGTGAGTGAGTGAGTGTGAGTGGTGAGTGAGTGGTGAGTGAGTGAGTGGTGAGTGTGAGTGGTGAGTGAGTGGTGTGTGAGTGGTGAGTGAGTGGTGAGTGAGTGAGTGATGAGTGAGTGAGTGGTGAGTGAGTGAGTGGTGAGTGAGTGAGTGTGAGTGGTGAGTGTGAGTGGTGAGTGAGTGATGAGTGAGTGAGTGGTGAGTGAGTGAGTGAGTGGTGAGTGAGTGGTGAGTGTGAGTGGTGAGAGTGAGTGAGTGGTGAGTGTGAGTGGTGAGTGAGTGGTGAGTGAGTGAGTGGTGAGTGTGAGTGGTGAGTGTGAGTGGTGAGTGTGAGTGGTGAGTGAGTGGTGAGTGAGTGAGTGGTGAGTGTGAGTGGTGAGTGAGTGTGAGTGGTGAGTGAGTGTGAGTGGTGAGTGAGTGTGAGTGGTGAGTGAGTGGTGAGTGGTGAGTGAGTGGTGAGTGAGTGAGTGTGAGTGGTGAGTGGTGAGTGAGTGGTGAGTGAGTGAGTGGTGAGTGTGAGTGGTGAGTGAGTGGTGAGTGAGTGAGTGTGAGTGGTGAGTGAGTGGTGAGTGAGTGGTGAGTGAGTGAGTGATGAGTGAGTGAGTGGTGAGTGAGTGAGTGGTGAGTGGTGAGTGAGTGGTGAGTGAGTGAGTGGTGAGTGAGTGGTGAGTGAGTGAGTGGTGAGTGTGAGTGAGTGGTGAGTGAGTGAGTGGTGAGTGTGAGTGGTGAGTGAGTGGTGTGTGAGTGAGTGAGTGGTGAGTGAGTGAGTGGTGAGTGTGAGTGGTGAGTGTGAGTGGTGAGTGAGTGGTGAGTGAGTGGTGAGTGAGTGAATGAGTGGTGAGTGAGTGGTGAGTGATTTTGTCTCTGTGTAGGTGTGGAAGATTGTGGCTGAAGATGTCGGGACAGAAACATCACGTGGGCCGTGTGGAGTCAGGTAAAGCATCACCATCATCATCACCACCATCATCATCACCATCATCATCACCATCACCACCATCACCACCATCATCATCATCACCACCATCACCATCAGTACCATCACTACCATCATCATCACTACCATCACCATCATCACTACCATCACTACCATCACCACCATCACCATCAGTACCATCATCATCACCATCATCATCACTATCATCACCATCACTACCATCATCACCATCACTACCATCATTACCATCATCATCACTACCATCATCATCACTACCATCACCATCATCACCATCATCACTACCATCACCATCACTACCATCATCATCACCATCACTACCATCACTACCATCATCACCATCATCACTCCATCACCATCACTACCACTACCATCAGTACCATCATCACCATCATCACCATCATCACTATCACTACCATCACTACCATCATCATCAACATCATTACCATCACTACCATCACTACCATCATCACCATCACCACCATCATCATCATCACCATCATCACCATCACTACCATCACTACCATCATCACCATCATCACTCCATCACCATCACTACCACTACCATCAGTACCATCATCACCATCATCACCATCACTACCATCACTACCATCACCATCACTACCATCATCACCATCATCACTCCATCACCATCACTACCATCACCATCAGTACCATCATCACCATCATCACCATCACTACCATCACTACCATCACCATCATCATCACCATCACTACCATCACCATCACCACCATCATCATCATCATCATCACCACCATCATCATCATCACCATCATCATCATCACCATCACTACCATCACCATCATCACCACCATCATCATCATCACCATCACTACCATCATCATCATCACCACCATCATCATCACCATCACCACCATCACCACCATCACCACCATCACTACCATCACCACCATCACTACCATCACCACCATCACCATCACCACCATCACTACCATCACTACCATCACCACCATCATCACCATCACTACCATCACTACCATCACCATCATCATCACCATCACTACCATCACCATCACCACCATCATCATCATCATCACCACCATCATCATCATCACCATCATCATCATCACCATCACTACCATCACCATCATCACCACCATCATCATCATCACCATCACTACCATCATCATCATCACCACCATCATCATCACCATCACCACCATCACCACCATCACCACCATCACTACCATCACCACCATCACTACCATCACCACCATCACCATCACCACCATCACTACCATCACTACCATCACCACCATCATCATCACCATCATCACCATCACTACCATCATCACCATCACTACCATCACTACCATCACCACCATCACTACCATCACCACCATCACTACCATCACCACCATCACCACCATCATCACCATCACTACCATCACTACCATCACCACCATCATCATCACCATCATCACTATCACTACCATCACCACCATCACTACCATCACTACCATCACTACCATCACCACCATCACTACCATCACCACCATCACCACCATCACCACCATCACTACCATCACCACCATCACTACCATCACCACCATCACTACCATCACCACCATCACTACCATCACCACCATCACTACCATCACCACCATCACCACCATCACTACCATCACTACCATCACTACCATCACCACCATCACTACCATCACCACCATCACTACCATCACCACCATCACCACCATCACCACCATCACTACCATCACTACCATCACCACCATCACTACCATCACCACCATCACTACCATCACTACCATCACCATCAGTACCATCATCATCACCATCATCACCATCACTACCATCACCACCATCATCACCATCACCACCATCATCACCATCATCACCATCATCACTACCATCATCATCATCACCATCATCACTACCATCATCACCATCACTACCATCACTACCATCACCATCACTACCATCACCATCAGTACCATCACCATCACTACCATCACTACCATCACCACCATCACTACCATCACCATCAGTACCATCACCATCACTACCATCACTACCATCACCACCATCATCACCATCATCACTACCATCATCATCATCACCACCATCATCACCATCACCATCATCACCACCATCACCATCAGTACCATCATCATCACCATCACCACCATCACCACCATCATCACCATCACTACCATCATCACCATCATCACCATCACCACCATCATCACCATCATCACCATCATCACTACCATCATCATCATCACCATCATCACTACCATCATCACCATCACTACCATCACTACCATCACCATCACTACCATCACCATCAGTACCATCACCATCACTACCATCACTACCATCACCACCATCACTACCATCACCATCAGTACCATCACCATCACTACCATCACTACCATCACCACCATCATCACCATCATCACTACCATCATCATCATCATCACCATCATCACCACCATCACCACCATCACCATCAGTACCATCATCATCACCATCACCACCATCACCACCATCATCACCATCACTACCATCATCACCATCATCACCATCACCACCATCATCACCATCATCACCATCATCACTACCATCATCATCATCATCACCATCATCACTACCATCATCACCATCACTACCATCACTACCATCACCATCACTACCATCACCATCAGTACCATCACCATCACTACCATCACTACCATCACCACCATCACTACCATCACCATCAGTACCATCACCATCACTACCATCACTACCATCACCACCATCACTACCATCACCATCAGTACCATCACCATCACTACCATCACCATCATCACCACCATCATCACCATCACCACCATCATCATCATCACCACCATCATCACCATCATCACTATCACTACCATCACCATCAGTACCATCACCATCACCACCATCATCACCATCACCACCATACTCACCATCACTACCATCACCACCATCACCACCATCATCTCCATCACTACCATCACCATCATCACCATCATCATCACCATCACTACCATCACCATCACCACCATCATCACCATCACTACCATCACCATCATCACTACCATCACCATCATCACTACCATCACCATCACTACCATCACCATCAGTACCATCACTACCATCACCATCATCACTACCATCACTACCATCACCATCATCACTACCATCACCATCATCACCACCATCACCATCAGTACCATCATCATCACCATCACCACCATCACTACCATCATCACCACCATCATCATCACCATCATCATCACCATCACTACCATCACCACCATCACCATCACTACCATCACCATCACTACCATCACTACCATCACCATCACTACCATCACTACCATCACCATCATCATCACTACCATCACCATCATCACCATCATCACTACCATCACCATCACTACCATCACCATCATCACCATCACCACCATCACCACCATCACCATCATCATCACTACCATCACCATCATCACTACCATCACCATCACTACCATCACCATCATCACCATCACTACCATCACTACCATCACCATCACTACCATCACCATCACTACCATCATCACTACCATCACCACCACCATCATCACCATCACCACCATCATCACCATCACAACCATCACCATCACTACCATCACCACCATCATCATCACTACCATCACCATCACTACCATCACCATCACTACCATCACCATCACTACCATCACCATCACTACCATCACTACCATCACCATCACTACCATCACCATCACTACCATCACCAGCATCATCACTACCATCACTACCATCACCATCACTACCATCATCACTACCAACATCACCATCACTACCATCACTCCCATCATCACTACCAACATCACCATCACTACCATCATCACCATCACTACCACCATCACTACCATCATCACCATCACTACCATTATCAGTATCATCACTACCATCATTGCAACCACCACCATCATCACTACCATCAGTATCATCATCACCATCAGTATCATCACTACCATCATCATCATCACTACCAGCATCAGTATCATCACTACCATCATCACCATCATCATCACTACCATCATCAGTATCATCATCACCATCAGTATCATCACCACCACCACCATCATCATCATCACCACCACCATCAGTATCATCACTACCATCACCACCATCATCCGTACCATCAGTTGTGGTATGTGTGTGGTAATAGTAGTTGTGGTTATTGTGGTGATTATGTTTAATAGTGGTTGTTGTTGTGGTTAATAGTGGTTGTTGTGGTTGTTGTGGTTAATAGTGGTTGTTGTTGTAGTTAATAGTGGTTGTTGTGGTTGTGGTTAATAGTGGTTGTGGTTGTTGTGGTTAATAGTGGTTGTTGTTGTGGTTGTTAATAGTGGTTGTTGTTGTGGTTGTTGTAGTGGTTGTTGTAGTTGTTGTGGTTAATAGTGGTTGTTGTTGTGGTTGTTAATAGTGGTTGTGGTTGTTGAGAGTTATTGTTGTTGTTGTGGTTGTTGTTGTGGTGGTTGTTGTAGTGGTTGTGGTAGTCATTGTTGTGGTTGTTAATAGTGGTTGTTGTTGTTAATAGTGGTTGTTGTGGTTGTTAATAGTGGTTGTTGAGAGTTATTGTTGTTGTGGTGGTTGTTGTTGTGGTTGTTGAGAGTTGTTGTGGTTGTTGTGGTTGTTGTTGTGGTTGTTAAGAGTTGTTGTGGTTGTTATTGTGGTTGTGGTTGTTGTTAAGAGTGGTTGTTGTTGTGGTTGTTGAGAGTTATTGTTGTTGTTGTGGTGGTTGTTGTTGTGGTTGTTGAGAGTTGTTGTGGTTGTGGTTGTTGTTGTGGTTGTTAAGAGTTGTTGTGGTTGTTATTGTGGTTGTGGTTGTTGTTAAGAGTGGTTGTTGTTGTGGTTGTTGAGAGTTGTTGTGGTTGTTGTGGTTGTTGTTGTGGTTGTTGAGAGTTGTTGTGGTTGTTATTGTGGTTGTTGTTGTGGTTGTTAAGAGTGGTTGTTGTTGTGGTTGTTGTGGTTGTTGAGAGTTGTAGTTGTGGTTGTTGTTATTGTTGTTGTTTTCCCCAGAGTTGTTGTTAATAGTTGTTGTTGTTGATAGTGGTTGTTGTTGTTGTTGTTATTGTTGTTGATAGTGGTTGTTGTTGTTGTTTTCCCCAGAGTTGTTGTTGTTGAGAGTTGTTGTTGTTTTCCCCAGAGTTGTAGTTGTTGTTGAGAGTTGTTGTTAATAGTTGTTGTTGAGAGTTGTTGTTGTTGTTGTTTTCCCTAGAGTTGTTATTGTTGTTGAGAGTTGTTGTTGTTGTTGTTTTCCCTAGAGTTGTTATTGTTGTTGATAGTGGTTGTTGTTTTCCCCAGTTGTTGTTATTGTTGTTGTTATTGTTGTTGTTGTTATTGTTGTTATTGTTATTGTTGTTGATAGTGGTTATTGTTGTTGTTTTCCCTAGAGTTGTTGTTGTTATTGTTGTTGATAGTGGTTGTTGTTGTTTTCCCTAGAGTTGTTGTTGTTATTGTTGTTGAGAGTTGTTATTGTTGTTGTTGAGAGTTATTGTTATTGTTGTTGATAGTGGTTGTTGTTGTTGTTGTTGTTTTCCCTAGAGTTGTTGTTAATAGTTGTTGTTGATAGTGGTTGTTGTTGTTTTCCCTAGAGTTGTTGTTGTTGTTATTGTTGTTGTTGTTGTTGAGAGTTGTTATTGTTGTTGTTGTTGTTTTCCCTAGAGTTGTTGTTGAGAGTTGTTGTTAATAGTTGTTGAGAGTTATTGTTGTTGATAGTGGTTGTTATTGTTGTTGTTGAGAGTTGTTGTTGTTATTGTTGTTAATAGTTATTATTGTTGTTGTTGTTTTCCCTAGAGTTGTTGTTGAGAGTTGTTGTTAATAGTTGTTGAGAGTTATTGTTGTTGATAGTGGTTGTTATTGTTGTTGTTGTTGAGAGTTGTTGTTGTTATTGTTGTTAATAGTTATTATTGTTGTTGTTGTTTTCCCTAGAGTTGTTGTTGTTATTGTTATTGTTGATAGTGGTTGTTATTGTTGTTGTTGTTGTTTTCCCTAGAGTTATTGTTGTTGTTGTTTTCCCTAGAGTTGTTGTTGTTGTTGTTGAGAGTTGTTGTTGTTGTTATTGTTGTTGTTGTTATTGTTGTTATTGTTGTTGATAGTGGTTATTGTTGTTGTTTTCCCTAGAGTTGTTGTTATTGTTGTTATTGTTGTTGATAGTAGTTGTTGTTGTTGTTGTTTTCCCTAGAGTTGTTGTTAATAGTTGTTGTTGATAGTGGTTGTTGTTGTTTTCCCTAGAGTTGTTGTTGTTGTTATTGTTGTTGTTGTTGAGAGTTGTTATTGTTGTTGTTGTTGTTTTCCCTAGAGTTGTTGTTGAGAGTTGTTGTTAATAGTTGTTGAGAGTTATTGTTGTTGATAGTGGTTGTTATTGTTGTTGTTGAGAGTTGTTGTTGTTATTGTTGTTAATAGTTATTATTGTTGTTGTTGTTTTCCCTAGAGTTGTTGTTGTTATTGTTTTTGTTGATAGTGGTTGTTATTGTTGTTGTTGTTGTTTTCCCTAGAGTTATTGTTGTTGTTTTCCCTAGAGTTGTTGTTGTTGTTGTTAATAGTTGTTGTTGATAGTTATTGTTGTTGTTGTTGTTTTCCCTAGAGTTGTTGTTGAGAGTTGTTGTTAATAGTTGTTGAGAGTTATTGTTGTTGATAGTGGTTGTTATTGTTGTTGTTGAGAGTTGTTGTTGTTATTGTTGTTAATAGTTATTATTGTTGTTGTTGTTTTCCCTAGAGTTGTTGTTGTTATTGTTATTGTTGATAGTGGTTGTTATTGTTGTTGTTGTTGTTTTCCCTAGAGTTATTGTTGTTGTTGTTGAGAGTTGTTGTTGATAGTTATTGTTGTTGTTGTTGTTGAGAGTTGTTGTTGATAGTTATTGTTGTTGTTGTTGTTTTCCCTAGAGTTGTTGTTGTTGTTGTTGAGAGTTGTTGTTGATAGTTATTGTTGTTGTTGTTTTCCCTAGAGTTGTTGTTGTTGTTGTTGTTAATAGTTGTTGTTGATAGTTATTGTTGTTGTTGTTTTCCCCAGAGTTGTTGTTGTTGTTGTTAATAGTTGTTGTTGATAGTTATTGTTGTTGTTGTTGTTTTCCCTAGAGTTGTTGTTGTTGTTGTTGAGAGTTGTTGTTGATAGTTATTGTTGTTGTTGTTTTCCCTAGAGTTGTTGTTGTTGTTGTTGTTAATAGTTGTTGTTGATAGTTATTGTTGTTGTTGTTTTCCCCAGAGTTGTATTTTCTGATCTCCCGTTTCCTCTCGGCCGGGCCCTGCCTGGAGGCCTCACGCGTGAGTCCACTGTACACGCACTGTACACAAACTGTACACGGACCACGCACTGTACACGCCATAAAATACACACTGTACACCCTACACACTGTACACCCTACAACACTGTACACCCTACACACTGTACACCCTACACACTGTACACCCTACACACTGTACACCCTACAACACTGTACACCCTACAACACTGTACACCCTACACACTGTACACCCTACACACTGTACACCCTACAACACTGTACACCCTACACACTGTACACCCTACAGCCTCCTCACACTACAGCCTCCTCACACTACAGCCTCCTCACACTACAGCCTCCTCACACTACAGCCTCCTCACACTACAGCCTCCTCACACTACACCCTCCTCACACTACAGCCTCCTCACACTACAGCCTCCTCACACTACAGCCTCCTCACACTACAGCCTCCTCACACTACACCCTCCTCACACTACAGCCTCCTCAGCCTACAGCCTCCTCACACTACAGCCTCCTCACACTACAGCCTCCTCACACTACAGCCTCCTCACACTACAGCCTCCTCACACTACAGCCTCCTCACACTACAGCCTCCTCACACTACAGCCTCCTCACACTACAGCCTCCTCACACTACAGCCTCCTCACACTACAGCCTCCTCACACTACAGCCTCCTCACACTACAGCCTCCTCACACTACAGCCTCCTCACCCTGTGGCCACGTGATGATGATGATATCAGACACGTGGTGGTGATAATGATGATTACATCAGACACGTGATGATGATGATATCAGACACGTGGTGATGATGATGATATCAGACACGTGGTGATGATGACATCAGACACGTGGTGATGATAATGATGATTACATCAGACACGTGGTGGTGATGATGATGATGATGATGATATCAGACACGTGGTGGTGATGACATCAGACACGTGGTGATAATAATGATGATTACATCAGACACGTGGTGGTGATGATGATGATGATACCAGACACGTGGTGATGATGACATCAGACACGTGGTGATGATGATGATGATGACATCAGACACGTGGTGATGATGATGATGATGACATCAGACACGTGATGGTGATGACATCAGACACGTGGTGATGATGATGATGATGATGACATCAGACACGTGGTGATGATGATGATGATGACATCAGACACGTGGTGATGATGATGATGATGACATCAGACACGCGGTGATGATGATGACATCAGACACGTGATGATGATGACATCAGACACGTGATGATGACATCAGACACAGCTGATATACACATATACTGAGTTTAGTTTTAGTGTGGGTATCTGTGGGTCTCTTTGGGTCTCTATGAGTATGGGTCTCTGTAGGTCTCTGTGGGTCTCTATGGGTCTCTATGAGTATGGGTCTGTGTGGGTCTCTGTGGGTCTCTGTGGGTCTCTATGGGTCTCTATGAGTATGGGTCTCTGTGGGGCTTTACATCTGATTTACACTGAGTTTAGTTTTAGTGTGGGTATCTGTGGGTCTCTATGGGTCTCTGTGGGTCTCTGTGGGTCTCTACGAGTCTCTGTGGGTCTCTATGAGTATCGGTCCCTATGAGTATGGGTCTCAGTAGGTCTCTGTGGGTCTCTATGGGTCTCTGAGTGTGGGTCTCTGTGGGTCTCTGTGGGTCTCTATGGGTCTCTATGGGTCTCTGAGTGTGGGTCTCTGTGGGTCTCTGTGGGTCTCTGTGGGTCTCTATGGGTCTCTATGGGTCTCTGTGGGTCTCTATGGGTCTCTGTGGGTCTCTGTGGGTCTCTATTAGTATGGGTCTCTGTGGGTATCTATGGGTCTCTATGGGTCTCTGAGTGTGGGTCTCTGTGGGTCTCTGTGGGTCTCTGTGGGTCTCTATGGGTCTCTATGGGTCTCTGTGGGTCTCTATGGGTCTCTGTGGGTCTCTATGGGTCTTTATTAGTATGGTTCTCTGTGGGTCTCTGAGTGTGGGTCTCTGTGGGTCTCTATGGGTCTTTATGGGTCTCTGTGGGTCTCTGTGTGTCTCTGTGGGTCTCTGTGGGTCTCTGTGGGTCTCTGTGGGTCTCTATGAGTATGGGTCTCTGTGGGTCTCTATGGGTCTCTGTGGGTCTCTATGGGTCTCTGTGGGTCTCTATGGGTCTTTATTAGTATGGTTCTCTGTGGGTCTCTGAGTGTGGGTCTCTGTGGGTCTCTATGGGTCTCTGTGGGTCTTTATGGGTCTCTGTGGGTCTCTGTGGGTCTCTGTGGGTCTCTGGGTCTCTATGGGTCTCTGTGGGTCTCTGGGTCTCTATGGGTCTCTATGGGTCTCTATGGGTCTCTGTGGGTCTCTATGAGTATGGGTCTCTGTGGGTCTCTGTGATACACATGAAATGAATAGTCCAGCGGGTTGACTTGTAGATGTCTCGGAATATGGGAGAGAATGATTTACCTCTCCTCTCTCTCTCTCTCATCTCCCCACTCTCCCCTCACTCCCTCTCTGCATCTAGGTTCTGGCACGAGAAATGGAACAATATCAGGTGTGTGTGTGTGTGTGTGTACGTGTGTGTGTGTACGTGTGTGTGTGTACGTGTGTGTGTGTAGGCATGTGTGTGTACGTGTGTGTGTGTACGTGTGTGTGTGTACGTGTGTGTGTACGTGTGTGTGTGTACGTGTGTGTGTGTACGTGTGTGTGTGTGTACGTGTGTGTGTACGTGTGTACGTGTGTGTGTACGTGTGTGTGTACATGTGTGTGTGTACGTGTGTGTGTGTGTAGGCATGTGTGTGTG
>NW_022639295.1:65000-73095 GCF_010993605.1 Petromyzon marinus
AGAGAGAGACACGGGGAGAGAGACACGGGGAGAGAGACACGGAGAGAGAGACACGGAGAGAGAGAGAGAGACACGGAGAGAGAGAGACGGGGAGAGACACGGAGAGAGACACGGAGAAAGAGAGAGACACGGGGAGAGAGACACGGGGAGAGAGAGACACGGAGAGAAAGACACGGGGAGAGAGAGAGACACGGGGAGAGAGACACGGAGAGAGAGACACGGAGAGAGAGAGACGGGGAGAGACACGGAGAGAGACACGGAGAAAGAGAGAGACACGGGGAGAGAGACACGGGGAGAGAGAGACACGGAGAGAGAGACACGGGGAGAGAGAGACACGGGGAGAGAGAGAGACGGAGAGAGAGACACGGGGAGAGAGACACGGGGAGAGAGAGACACGGGGAGAGGGAGACACGGGGAGAGAGAGAGACGGAGAGAGAGACACGGGGAGAGAGAGACACAGAGAGAGAGACACGGAGAGAGAGAGACACGGGGAGAGAGAGACACTGGGAGAGAGACACGGGGAGAGAGAGACACGGGGAGAGAGACACGGGGAGAGAGAGACACGGGGAGAGAGAGACACGGGGAGAGAGAGACACGGGGAGAGAGAGAGACGGAGAGAGAGACACGGGGAGAGAGAGACACAGAGAGAGAGAGAGACACGGAGAGAGAGAGACACGGGGAGAGAGACACGGGGAGAGAGACACGGGGAGAGAGAGACACGGAGAGAGAGACACGGGGAGAGAGAGACACGGAGAGAGAGACACGGAGAGAGAGACACTGAGAGAGACACGGAGAGAGAGACACGGGGAGAGAGACACGGAGAGAGAGACACGGGGAGAAAGAGACACGGAGAGAGAGACACGGGGAGAGAGACACGGGGAGAGAGACACGGGGAGAGAGACACGGGGAGAGAGACACAGAGAGAGAGACACGGAAACAGAGAGACGGGGAGAGAGAGAGACATGGGGAGAGAGACACTGAGAGGGAGACACGGGGAGAGAGAGACACGGGGAGAGAGACACGGGGAGAGAGACACGGGGAGAGAGAGACACGGAGAGACACTGAGAGAGAGACACGGGGAGAGAGACACGGAGAGAGAGAGAGACACAGGGAGATAGAGAGAGACACGGGGAGAGAGAGACACGGAGAGAGAGACACGGGGAGAGAGACACGGGGAGAGAGAGACACGGAGAGAGAGAGACACGGGGAGAGAGACACAGGGAGATAGAGAGAGACACGGAGAGAGAGACACACGGGGAGAGAGACACGGGGAGAGAGACACGGAGAGAGAGAGACACGGGGAGAGAGACACGGGGAGAGAGAGAGACACGGAGAGAGAGACATGGAGAGAGAGACACGGGGAGAGAGAGACAGGGAGAGAGAGACACTGAGAGAGAGACACGGGGAGAGAGAGACACGGGGAGAGAGACACAGGGAGAGAGAGACACTGAGAGAGAGACACGGAGAGAGAGACACTGAGAGAGAGACACGGAGAGAGAGACACGGCGAGAGAGAGACACGGGGAGAGAGAGACACGGGGAGAGAGAGACACGGAGAGAGAGACACGGGGAGAGAGAGACGCGGAGAGAGAGAGACACGGGGAGAGAGACATGGGGAGAGAGAAACACGGAGAGAGAGACACGGGGAGAGAGACACGGGGAGAGAGAAACACGGAGACAGAGACACGGGGAGAGAGAGAGACGGGGAGAGAGAGACACGAGGAGAGAGACACGGGGAGAGAGAGACACGGGGAGAGAGAGACACGAGGAGAGAGACACGGGGAGAGAGACACGGGGAGAGAGAGACACGGGGAGAGAGAGAGACACGGAAAGAGAGAGACACGAGGAGAGAGACACGGGGAGAGAGACACGGGGAGAGAGAGACACGGGGAGAGAGACACAGAAAGAGAGAGAGACACGGGGAGAGAGAGAGAGACACGGGGAGAGAGACACGGGGAGAGAGAGACACGGGGAGAGAGAGAGAGACACGGGGAGAGAGAGAGACACGGAAAGAGAGAGACACGAGGAGAGAGACACGGGGAGAGAGACACGGGGAGAGAGAGACACGGGGAGAGAGACACAGAAAGAGAGAGAGACACGGGGAGAGAGAGAGAGAGACACGGGGAGAGAGACACGGGAAGAGAGAGACACGGAAAGAGAGAGAGACACGGGGAGAGAGACATGGGGAGAGAGACACGGAAAGAGAGAGAGAGAGACACGGGGAGAGAGACACAGAAAGAGAGAGAGACACGGGGAGAGAGAGAGAGACACGGAGAGAGAGACACGGGGAGAGAGACACGGGGAGAGAGAGACACGGAGAGAGAGACATGGAGAGAGAGACACGGGGAGAGAGACACGGGGAGAGAGAGACACGGGGAGAGAGACACGGGGAGAGAAACACGGAGAGAGAGAGACACGGGGAGAGAAACATGGGGAGAGAGAGACACGGGGAGAGAGAGAGAGACACGGGGAGAGAGAGACACGGGGAGAGAGAGAGAGACACTAGGAGAGAGACATGGGGAGAGAGAGAGAGACACGGGGAGAGAGACACGGAGAGAGAGAGAGACACTGAGAGAGAGACACTGAGAGAGAGAGACACTAGCTGGAGAGTCACCCCCACGTTGTCCACCACTGCCTCTCTCTCCCCCCGTGTGTCTCTCGCCCTAGCTGGAGAGTCACCCCCACGTAGTCCACCACTGCCTGTCTCCCTCCGTGTGTGTCTCTCGCCCTAGCTGGAGAGTCACCCCCACGTTGTCCACCACTGCCTCTCTCCTCCCCCGTGTGTCTCTCGCCCTAGCTGGAGAGTCACCCCCACGTAGTCCACCACTGCCTCTCTCCCCCCCGTGTCTCCCTCGCCCTAGCTGGAGAGTCACCCCCACGTTGTCCACCACTGCCTCTCTCTCCCCCTGTGTGTCTCTCGCCCTAGCTGGAGAGTCACCCCCACGTAGTCCACCACTGCCTCTCTCTCTCCCTCCCGTGTGTCTCTCGCCCTAGCTGGAGAGTCACCCCCACGTAGTCCACCACTGCCTCTCCCCCCCGCCCCCGTGTGTCTCTCGCCCTAGCTGGAGAGTCACCCCCACGTAGTCCACCACTGCCTCTCTCCCTCCCGTGTGTCTCTCGCCCTAGCTGGAGAGTCACCCCCACGTAGTCCACTACCGCCTCTCTCTCCCCCCGTGTGTCTCTCGCCCTAGCTGGAGAGTCACCCCCACGTTGTCCACCACTGCCTCTCTCTCCCCCGTGTGTCTCCCGCCATAGCTGGAGAGTCACCCCCACGTTGTCCACCACTGCCTGTCTCCCTCGGTGTGTGTCTCTCGCCCTAGCTGGAGAGTCACCCCCACGTAGTCCACCACTGCCTCTCCCCCCCTCCCCCGTGTGTCTCTCGCCCTAGCTGGAGAGTCACCCCCACGTTGTCCACCACTGCCTCTCTCCCCCTCCCCCATGTGTCTCTTGCCCTAGCTGGAGAGTCACCCCCACGTAGTCCACCACTGCCTCTCTCCCTCCGTGTGTCTCTCACCCTAGCTGGAGAGTCACCCCCACGTAGTCCACCACTGCATCTCTCTCCCCACCGTGTGTTTCTCGCCCTAGCTGGAGAGTCACCCCCACGTAGTCCACCACTGCCTCTCTCTCCCCCCGTGTGTGTCCCCCTCCCTAGCTGGAGAGTCACCCCCACGTAGTCCACCACTGCCTCTCTCTCCCTCCCGTGTGTCTCTCGCCCTAGCTGGAGAGTCACCCCCACGTAGTCCACCACCGCCTCTCTCTCCCCCCGTGTGTCTCTCGCCCTAGCTGGAGAGTCACCCCCACGTAGTCCACCACTGCCTCTCCCCCCCTCCCCCGTGTGTCTCTCGCCCTAGCTGGAGAGTCACCCCCACGTAGTCCACCACTGCCTCTCTCCCTCCCGTGTGTCTCTCGCCCTAGCTGGAGAGTCACCCCCACGTAGTCCACCACTGACTCTCTCTCCCTCCCGTGTGTCTCTCGCCCTAGCTGGAGAGTCACCCCCACGTAGTCCACCACCGCCTCTCTCTCCCTCCGTGTGTCTCTCGCCCTAGCTGGAGAGTCACCCCCACGTTGTCCACCACTGCCTCTCTCCTCCCCGTGTGTCTCTCGCCCTAGCTGGAGAGTCACCCCCACGTTGTCCACCACTGCCTCTCTCCCTCCCGTGTGTCTCTCGCCCTAGCTGGAGAGTCACCCCCACGTTGTCCACCACTGCCTCTCTCCCTCCCGTGTGTCTCTCGCCCTAGCTGGAGAGTCACCCCCACGTAGTCCACCACTGCCTCTCTCCCTCCGTGTGTGTCTCTCGCCCTAGCTGGAGAGTCACCCCCACGTTGTCCACCACCGCCTCTCTCCCCACCGTTTGTCTCTCGCCCTAGCTGGAGAGTCACCCCCACGTAGTCCACCACTGCCTCTCTCTCCCTCCCGTGTGTCTCTCGCCCTAGCTGGAGAGTCACCCCCACGTAGTCCACCACTGCCTCTCCCCCCCTCCCCCGTGTGTCTCTCGCCCTAGCTGGAGAGTCACCCTCACGTAGTCCACCACCGCCTCTCTCTCCCCCCGTGTGTCTCTCGCCCTAGCTGGAGAGTCACCCCCACGTGGTCCACCACTGCCTCTCTCTCCCCCCGTGTGTCTCTCGCCCTAGCTGGAGAGTCACCCCCACGTAGTCCACCACTGCCTCTCTCCCCCGTGTGTCTCTCGCCCTAGCTGGAGAGTCACCCCCACGTAGTCCACCACTGCCTCTCTCTCCCCCCGTGTGTCTCTCGCCCTAGCTGGAGAGTCACCCCCACGTTGTCCACCACTGCCTCTCTCTCCCACCGTGTGTCTCTCGCCCTAGCTGGAGAGTCACCCGCACGTAGTCCACCACTGCCTGTCTCCCTCCGTGTGTGTCTCTCACCCTAGCTGGAGAGTCACCCCCACGTAGTCCACCACCGCCTCTCTCTCCCACCGTGTGTCTCTCGCCCTAGCTGGAGAGTCACCCCCACGTAGTCCACCACCGCCTCTCTCTCCCCCCGTGTGTCTCTCGCCCTAGCTGGAGAGTCACCCCCACGTAGTCCACCACCGCCTCTCTCTCCCCCCGTGTGTCTCTCGCCCTAGCTGGAGAGTCACCCCCACGTGGCACCACTGCGTCTCCTCCGCGTCTGCGAGAGAGTCGCTCCTCTGTTGGACGACTCCAGCTCCACCGCTCCCCTCCGCCTCGTCCCTCCCACCGCCACCACCACCACCACCACCACCCACGTTGGTGGTGGTGGTGGTGGCGGTGGTGGTGGTGGCGGTGGTGGTGGTGGTGGTGGTGGCGGTGGTGGTGGTGGTGGTGGCGGTGGTGGTGGTGGTGGAGGAGGGATGGTGACACTGCTGAGGAGGAGTCGTCCCCTCGCTCAACCGCTCAGCCGCTCGCCCCGCGGTGAGCGACTCACCCACTCACTCACCTACTCACTCACTCACCCACTCAACCACTCAACCACTCACTCAACTACTCACCCACTCACTCACCCACTCACTCAACTAGTCACTCAACTACTCACTCACTCACTCACCCACTCAACCACTCAATCACTCACTCAACTACTCACCCACTCACTCACCCACTCAACCACTTACTCACTCACCCACTCACTCACCCACTCACTCACCCACTCAACCACTCACCCACTCACTCACCCACTCACTCACCCACTCACTCACTCACTCACCCACCCACCCACTCACTCACTCACTCACCCACCCACCCACTCACCCACTCACTCACCCACCCACCCACCCACTCACCCACCCACCCACCCACTCACCCACTCACCCACCCACCCACTCACCCACCCACCCACTCACTCACCCACCCACCCACTCACTCACTCACCCACTCACCCACCCACTCACTCACTCACCCACCCACCCACTCACTCACCCACCCACTCACTCACTCACCCACCCACTCACCCACCCACCCACTCACCCACCCACTCACCCACCCACTCACTCACCCACTCACTCACTCACCCACCCACCCACCCACCCACTCACTCACTCACCCACTCACTCACTCACCCACTCACCCACCCACTCACCCACCCACCCACTCACCCACCCACTCACTCACCCACTCACCCACCCACTCACCCACCCACCCACCCACTCACCCACTCACCCACTCACTCACTCACTCACCCACCCACTCACCCACCCACCCACTCACCCACCCACTCACTCACCCACTCACTCACCCACTCACTCAACTACTCACTCAACTACTCACCCACTCACCCACTCACTCACCCACTCACTCACCCACTCAACCACTCACTCACCCACTCACCCACTCACTCACCCACTCACCCACTCACTCACTCACTCACCCACTCACTCACCCACCCACCCACTCACTCACCCACCCACCCACTCACTCACCCACTCACCCACTCACCCACTCACTCACTCACCCACTCACCCACTCACTCACCCACTCACCCACTCACTCACTCACTCACCCACTCGCCCACCCACTCACCCACCCACCCACTCACCCACTCACTCACCCACTCACTCACTCACCCACCCACCCACTCACTCACTCACCCACCCACCCACCCACTCACTCACTCACCCACCCACCCACCCACTCACTCACCCACCCACCCACCCACTCACCCACCCACCCACCCACTCACTCACCCACCCACCCACTCACTCACTCACTCACCCACCCACCCACTCACTCACTCACTCACTCACCCACCCACCCACTCACCCACTCACTCACCCACCCACCCACCCACTCACCCACCCACCCACCCACTCACCCACTCACCCACTCACCCACCCACTCACTCACTCACCCACCCACTCACTCACCCACCCACTCACTCACTCACTCACCCACCCACTCACCCACCCACCCACTCACCCACCCACTCACCCACCCACTCACTCACCCACTCACTCACTCACTCACCCACCCACCCACTCACTCACTCACCCACTCACTCACTCACCCACTCACCCACCCACTCACCCACCCACCCACTCACCCACCCACTCACTCACCCACTCACCCACCCACTCACCCACCCACCCACCCACTCACCCACTCACCCACTCACTCACTCACCCACCCACTCACCCACCCACCCACCCACTCACCCACCCACTCACTCACCCACTCACTCACCCACTCACTCAACTACTCACTCAACTACTCACCCACTCACCCACTCACTCACCCACTCACTCACCCACTCAATCACTCACTCACCCACTCACCCACTCACTCACCCACCCACCCACTCACTCACCCACCCACCCACTCACTCACCCACTCACCCACTCACCCACTCACTCACTCACCCACTCACCCACTCACTCACCCACTCACCCACTCACTCACCCACTCACCCACTCACTCACTCACTCACCCACTCGCCCACCCACTCACCCACCCACCCACTCACCCACTCACTCACCCACTCACTCACTCACCCACCCACCCACTCACTCACTCACCCACCCACCCACTCACTCACTCACCCACCCACTCACTCACTCACTCACCCACTCACCCACTCACTCACCCACCCACCCACCCACTCACTCACCCACCCACCCACTCACCCACCCACTCACTCACCCACTCACCCAACCACTCACCCACCCACTCACCCACTCACCCACTCACTCACCCACTCACTCACTCACTCACCCACTCACTCACTTACCCACTCACCCACTCACCCACTCCCTCACCCACCCACTCACCTTCTCCCCCTCCCCCACAGGCTGTGTGGCTCCACACTGGACGAGCTCAGAACTCTGTGCTCTCTACAGAGGTCGACCGCTCATCACTCGCTCAGTCGTGAGCACTCCTAGCCTGGGTAAGACTCACTCACTCACTCAGTCACTCACTCATACACTCACTCAGTCACTCACTTATACACTCACTCACACACTCACTCACTTACACACTCACTCACTCACTTGCACACTCACTTATACACTCATACACTCACTCATACACTCACTCAGTCACTTATACACTCACTCAGTCACTCACTCACTTATACACTCATACACTCACTCATACACTCACTCATACACTCACTCACTCAGTCACTCACTC
>NW_022639296.1:0-7500 GCF_010993605.1 Petromyzon marinus
GCAAGTGCTGTTACACAGACAAAGCTCCCCCAGGTAGCCTCTAGCAGGGCTGTAGGGGCAAGTGCTGTTACACACAGACACAGACAAAGCCACCCCAGGTAGCCTCTAGCAGGGCTGTAGGGGCAAGTGCTGTTACACAGACAAAGCTCCCCCAGGTAGCCTCTAGCAGGGGATGTCAGGAGAAGTGCTGTGAGGAGGGAGGAGGAGGGGGAGACACCCTTAGGGCAGGGTCGAGTTAGCGGGGAACGAGCGACCTTTACACACAGAGACACACAGTCACACACAGACACACACACAAACAAAAGATCCCCCATATAGCCTTAACAGACTGTAGGGGCAAGTGCTGTTAGCGAGCACCTATGAAGGCCGGAACGGTACACGAGGGGGTGGGTGGCCAGCACCACGCCCGACCGCCTTTGTCTCCCTAGTGGCGATGTTTACTACACACCGCTACACCAGATACTCATTTGAGGCTGAGTCGACCTAGGGGAGGCCCGGGACCGGTTCAGATAATCGTCACTGGTGTTGGCCGTGAGCGGGAATCGAACTCGGGCCGCCAGGTTCATAGCGCAGCGTAGCGCTAACCGCTACACACACAGAGACACACACACAGACACACACAGAGACACACACACAGATCCACACACAGACACACACATAGACACACACACAGACACACACACAGACACACACACACATACACAGACACAACACAGACACACACATAGACACACACACAGACACACACATAGACACACACACATAGACACACATACACAGACACACACACAGACACACACACAGACACACACACAGATCCACACACAGACACACACATAGACACACACACATAAACACACACACAGACACACACATAGACACACACACACAGATCCACACACATAGACACACACACACATAGACACACAGACACACACATAGACACACACACACAGATCCACACACAGACACACACATAGACACACACACACAGACGCACACACAGACACACACATAGACACACACACACAGATCCACACACATAGACACACACACAGTGCGCTAACCACTGCGCCACCGCTCCTGACGAACCAACGGTGCCACCCAGCGTTTTTTATTATTTGTTGTTCCAAATGATCTTCAGATAAATATTCGATAAGGGAGGTTACTACAAGTTACCCTTTTGCACTTTGTCACTGACACACACCCACTCACTCACTCACACACTCACCCACTCACTCACCCACTCACACACTCACCCACTCACTCACACACTCACCCACTCATCCACCCACTCACCCACTCACTCACACACTCACCCACTCACTCACCTACCCACCCACTCACCCACCCACTCACCCACCCACTCACTCACCCACCCACTCACCCACTCACTCACCCACCCACTCACCCACCCACTCACTCACTCACCCACTCACCCACTCACTCACTCACCCACTCACTCACCCACTCACCCACCCACTCACCCACTCACTCACCCACCCACTCACCCACCCACTCACCCACCCACTCACCCACTCATCCACCCACTCACCCACTCACTCACTCACCCACTCACTCACCCACCCACTCACACACCCACTCACTCACTCACCCACTCACTCATCCACCCATCCACTCACTCACTCACCCACTCACCCACTCACTCACCCACCCACTCACCCACTCACTCACTCACTCACCCACTCACACACTCACTCACTCACTCACCCACTCACCCACCCACTCACCCACTCACTCACTCACCCACTCACTCACTCACCCACTCACCCAACCACTCACCCACCCACACACTCACTCACTCATCCCCCCACTCACCCATTCACTCACACACTCACCCACTCACTCACCCACTCACCCACCCACTCACTCACCCACCTACTCACTCACTCACTCACCCACTCACTCACCCACTCACTCACCCACCACTCACCCACTCACTCACTCACTCACCCACTCACCCAACCACTCACCCACCCACTCACTCACCCACTCACTCACCCACTCACCCACTCACTCACCCACCCACTCATCCCCCCACTCACCCATTCACTCACACACTCACCCACTCACTCACCCACTCACCCACCCACTCACTCACCCACCTACTCACTCACTCACTCACCCACTCACTCACCCACTCACTCACCCACCCACTCACCCACTCACTCACTCACCCACTCACCCAACCACTCACCCACCCACCCACTCACTCACCGACTCACCCACCCACTCACCCACCCACTCACCCACCCACTCACTCACCCACCCACCCACTCACCCACTCACTCACCCACCCACTCACTCACTCACCCACTCACTCACCCACTCACCCACTCATCCCCACTCACTCACTCACCCACCCACTCACTCACCCACCCACCCACTCACCCACCCACTTACTCACCCACCCACCCACTCACTCACCCACTCATCCACCCACTCACCCACTCACTCACCCACTCACTCACCCACTCACTCACCCACTCACCCACTCACTCACCCACCCACTCATCCCCCCACTCACCCATTCACTCACACACTCACCCACTCACTCACCCACTCACCCACCCACTCACTCACCCACCTACTCACTCACTCACTCACCCACTCACTCACCCACTCACTCACCCACCCACTCACCCACTCACTCACTCACTCACCCACTCACCCAACCACTCACCCACCCACCCACTCACTCACCCACTCACCCACCCACTCACCCACCCACCCACTCACCCACCCACTCACTCACCCACCCACCCACTCACCCACCCACTCACTCACTCACCCACTCACTCACCCCACTCACCCACTCACTCACTCACCCACCCACCCACTCACCCACCCACCCACCCACTCACCCACTCACTCACCCACTCACTCACCCACCCACCCACTCACCCACCCACCCACTTACTCACCCACCCACCCACTCACTCACCCACTCATCCACCCACTCACCCACTCACTCACCCACTCACTCACTCACCCACCCACTCACTCATCCACCCACTCACCCACTCAATCACCCACTCACTCACCCACCCACTCACTCACCCACCCACCCACTCACCCACTCACTCACCCACACACTCACTCACTCACCCACTCACTCACTCACCCACCCACTCACCCACTCACCCACCCACTCACCAACCCACCCACTCACCCACTCACCCACTCACTCACTCACCCACTCACTCACCCACTCACCCACCCACTCACCCACCCACCCACTCACTCACCCACTCACTCACTCACCCACTCACCCACCCACTCACCAACCCACCCACTCACCCACTCACTCACCCACTCACCAACCCACTCACCCACTCACTCACCCACTCACCAACCCACTCACTCACCCACCCACTCACCAACCCACTCAACCACCCACTCACTCACCACTCACTCACCCACTCACCCACTCACTCACCCACCCACGCAATAATTGTGTTTATGTAACTGGATGGACTTTGCCCACAACCACCATCAAAATGTGGAATTTCCACCGCATTCAACCCCAGAGTGAGGTCTGGTGTCTTCCGGAAGCGAAAGGCGTCTTCCGGAAGTCTTAGACATCTTCCGGAAGACAAAGAGATCTTCCGGAAAACAAAGTCCTCTTCCGGAAGGCAAAGACATCTTCCGGATGACGAAGATAACTTCCGGAAGACCATGACATCATCCGGAAGATGAAGACGTCTTCCGGAAGATGAAGACGTCTTCCGGAAGATAAAGACGTCTTCCGGAAGATGAATAGCAGCTGCAATGGTAGGTTTAAGCTGTTCACATTGCGATTGATTGTTAATCACTATTATCGATTAACTATCACTAACTACTAACTATCACTAACTACTAACTATCACTAACTACTAACTATCACTAACTACCACCTCGCCTGCAGCAGCGGGCACACCGCGTGAAGCGATTGCGGCTACGCATAGAGATACATAGAGATACATAGAGACTCATAGAGATACATAGAGACTCATAGAGATGCATAGAGACCCATAGAGATACATGGACATACATGGAGATACATAGAGATACATAGAGACTCATAGAGATACATAGAGATACATAGAGACCCATAGAGACTCATAGAGATACATAGATACTCATAGAGATACATAGAGATACATAGAGACACATAGAGATACATAGAGACACAGAGACTCATAGAGATACATAGAGATGCATAGAGACCCATAGAGATACATAGAGACTCATAGAGACTCATAGAGATACATAGAGACACATAGAGACTCATAGAGATACATAGAGATACATAGAGACCCATAGAGATACATAGAGACCCATAGAGATACATAGAGATACATAGAGACTCATAGAGACTCATAGAGATACATAGAGATACATAGAGACTCATAGAGATACATAGAGACACATAGAGATACATAGAGACACATAGAGATACATAGAGACACATAGAGACTCAGAGATACATAGTGACTCATAGAGATACATAGAGACTCATAGAGATACATAGAGATACATAAAGACTCAGAGATACATAGAGACACAGAGATACATAGAGACTCATAGAGATACATAGAGACTCATAGAGATACATAGAGACTCATAGAGATACATAGAGACCCATAGAGATACATAGAGACTCATAGAGATACATAGAGACTCATAGAGATACATAGAGACTCATAGAGATACATAGAGACTCAGAGATATATAGAGACTCATAGAGATATATAGAGACTCATAGAGATACATAGAGACCCATAGAGATACATAGAGACTCATAGAGATACATAGAGACTCATAGAGATACATAGAGATACATAAAGACTCATAGAGATACATAGAGACACATAGAGATACATAGAGACTCATAGAGATACATAGAGATACATAGAGATACATAGAGACACAGAGACTCATAGAGATACATAGAGATACATAGAGACCCATAGAGATACATAGAGACTCATAGAGACTCATAGAGATACATAGAGACACATAGAGACTCATAGAGATACATAGCGACTCATAGAGATACATAGAGACACATAGAGACACATAGAGACTCATAGAGATACATAGAAACTCATAGAGATACATAGAGACCCATAGAGATACATAGAGATACATAGAGATACATAGAGACTTATAGAGATACATAGAGACACATAGAGATACATAGAGATACATAGAGACTCATAGAGATACATAGAGACATAGAGATACATAGAGATACATAGAGACACATAGAGACCCATAGAGACACATAGAGATACATAGAGACACATAGAGATACATAGAGACACATAGAGACTCATAGAGATACATAGAGACCCATAGAGACTCATAGAGATACATAGAGATACATAGAGACTCATAGAGATACATAGAGACTCATAGAGATACATAGAGATACGTAGAGACCCATAGATACATAGAGACACGTAGAGACTCATAGAGATACATAGAGACTCATAGAGATAATAGAGACCCATAGAGATACATAGAGACTCATAGAGATACATAGAGATGCATAGAGACTCATAGAGACACATAGAGATACATAGAGACCCATAGAGATACATAGAGATGCATAGAGACTCAGAGATACATAGAGATACATAGAGATACATAGAGACTCATAGAGATGCATAGAGATACATAGAGACCCATAGAGATACATAGAGATACAGAGACCCATAGAGATACATAGAGACTCATAGAGATACATAGAGACCCATAGAGATACATAGAGACACATAGAGACTCATAGAGATACATAGAGACTCATAGAGATACATAGAGACCCATAGAGATACATAGAGATACATAGAGACCCATAGAGACTCATAGAGACTCATAGAGATACATAGAGATACATAGAGACACAGAGACTCATAGAGATACATAGAGATACATAGAGACTCATAGAGATACATAGAGACACATAGAGATACATAGAGACCCATAGAGATACATAGAGATACATAGAGACCCATAGAGATACATAGAGATACATAGAGACCCATAGAGACACATAGAGATACATAGAGATACATAGAGACTCATAGAGATACATAGAGATACATAGAGATGCATAGAGACTCATAGAGATACATAGAGATACATAGAGATAATAGAGACTCATAGAGATACATAGAGATACACAGATACACATAGAGATACATAGAGATACATAGAGATAATAGAGACTCAGAGATACATAGAGATACATAGAGACTCATATAGATACATAGAGATACATAGAGATGCATAGAGAATCATAGACATACGTAGAGATACATAGAGATACATAGAGACACATAGAGATACATAGAGACACATAGAGATACATAGAGATAATAGAGACTCATAGAGATACATAGAGATACATAGAGACACATAGAGACTCATAGAGATACATAGAGACTCATAGAGACACATAGAGACTCATAGAGATGCATAGAGACACATAGAGATACATAGAGACCCATAGAGACTCATAGAGATACATAGAGACTCATAGAGATACATAGAGATACATAGAGATACATAGAGACCCATAGAGATACATAGAGACACATAGAGATACATAGAGACCCATAGAGATACATAGAGATACATAGAGACTCATAGAGATACATAGAGACTCATAGAGATACATAGAGACACAGAGACTCATAGAGATACATAGAGATACATAGAGACTCATAGAGATACATAGAGACACAGAGATACATAGAGACCCATAGAGATACATAGAGACTCATAGAGATACATAGAGAATCATAGAGACCCATAGAGATACATAGAGACTCATAGAGATATATTGAGACTCATAGAGATACATAGAGACTCATAGAGATACATAGAGATACATAGAGACACATAGAGACTCATAGAGATACATAGAGATACATAGAGACTCATAGAGACACATAGAGACTCATAGAGATGCATAGAGACTCATAGAGATACATAGAGACTCATAGAGATACATAGAGACACATAGAGATACATAGAGACACATAGAGACTCGTAGAGATACATAGAGACACATAGAGATACATAGAGAATCATAGAGACTCATAGAGACCCATAGAGATACATAGAGACCCATAGAGATACATAGAGACTCATAGAGATACATAGAGATACATAGAGACTCATAGAGATACATAGAGATACATAGAGACTCGTAGAGATACATAGAGACACATAGAGATACATAGAGACCCATAGAGATACATAGAGACTCATAGAGATACATAGAGATACATAGAGACTCATAGAGACTCATAGAGATACATAGAGACACATAGAGACCCATAGAGATACATAGAGATACATAAAGACTCATAGAGACTCATAGAGACACATAGAGACTCATAGAGATACATAGAGACTCATAGAGACACATAGAGACTCATAGAGATGCATAGAGACTCATAGAGATACATAGAGACTCATAGAGAT
>NW_022639296.1:15000-27500 GCF_010993605.1 Petromyzon marinus
GAGTGGGTGGGTGGGTGAGTGAGTGGGTGGGAGAGTGAGTGAGTGAGTGGTGAGTGAGTGAGTTAGTGGGTGGGTGAGTGAGTGGGTGGGTGGGTGAGTGAGTGGGTGGGTGGGTGAGTGAGTGGGTGGGTGGGTGAGTGGGTGGGAGAGTGAGTTTCTCTGTCTCTGTGTGTCTCTGTGTCTCTGTGTGTCTCTGTGTCTCTCCCCAGGCATCACAGCTGAGTGTGGCTGCTGTTGCCTTGAGTCAGTCACTTCGGTTTGACCACCACGTGGTCTACTCAGCCAGTTTCGCTGTGCCAGTCCTGTACACAGCTGCCTGCAGGCAGGGTGACTACTCACTCAGTCACTCACTCAGTCACTCAGTCAGTCACTCAGTCAGTCACTCACTCAGTCACTCACTCAGTCACTCAGTCACTCACTCAGTCACTCACTCACTCACTCAGTCACTCACTCACTCAGTCACTCAGTCACTCACTCAGTCACTCAGTCACTCACTCAGTCACTCACTCAGTCACTCACTCACTCAGTCACTCAGTCACTCACTCAGTCAGTCACTCAGTCACTCACTCAGTCACTCACTCAGTCACTCAGTCACTCACTCAGTCACTCACTCAGTCACTCACTCAGTCACTCACTCACTCAGTCACTCAGTCACTCAGTCACTCACTCACTCACTCAGTCAGTCACTCAGTCAGTCAGTCAGTCACTCAGTTAGTCAGTCAGTCACTCACTCAGTCACTCAGTCACTCACTCAGTCACTCAGTCACTCACTCAGTCACTCACTCAGTCACTCACTCAGTCACTCAGTCACTCACTCAGTCACTCAGTCAGTCAGTCACTCAGTCAGTCAGTCAGTCACTCAGTCAGTCACTCAGTCACTCACTCAGTCACTCACTCAGTCACTCACTCAGTCAGTCACTCACTCACTCAGTCACTCAGTCACTCACTCAGTCACTCTCTCAGTCACTCACTCAGTCACTCACTCAGTCACTCAGTCACTCACTCAGTCACTCTCTCAGTCACTCACTCAGTCACTCACTCAGTCACTCAGTCACTCACTCAGTCACTCACTCAGTCACTCAGTCACTCAGTCAATCACTCACTCAGTCACTCAGTCACTCACTCAGTCACTCACTCAGTCACTCTCTCAGTCACTCACTCAGTCACTCACTCAGTCACTCAGTCACTCACTCAGTCACTCACTCAGTCACTCAGTCACTCAGTCAATCACTCACTCAGTCACTCAGTCACTCACTCAGTCACTCAGTCACTCACTCAGTCACTCAGTCACTCACTCAGTCAGTCACTCACTCACTCAGTCACTCAGTCACTCACTCAGTCACTCTCTCAGTCACTCACTCAGTCACTCACTCAGTCACTCAGTCACTCACTCAGTCACTCTCTCAGTCACTCACTCAGTCACTCACTCAGTCACTCAGTCACTCACTCAGTCACTCACTCAGTCACTCAGTCACTCACTCACTCAGTCACTCAGTCACTCACTCAGTCACTCAGTCACTCACTCAGTCACTCAGTCACTCACTCAGTCACTCAGTCAGTCACTCAGTCACTCAGTCATTCACTCAGTCACTCACTCAGTCACTCACTCAGTCACTCAGTCACTCACTCAGTCACTCACTCAGTCACTCACTCAGTCACTCACTCAGTCACTCACTCAGTCACTCAGTCACTCACTCAGTAACTCAGTCACTCACTCAGTCACTCAGTCACTCACTCAGTCACTCACTCATTCACTCAGTCACTCACTGTCACTCAGTCAGTCATTCACTCACTCTGTCACTCACTCACTCAGTCACTCACTCACTCACTCACTCAGTCACTCACTCAGTCACTCACCACTCACTCAGTCACTCACTCAGTCACTCAGTCAGTCGTTGTTGTTGTTGTTGTGGTTTTAGTTGATGTTGTTGTTGATGTTGTTGTTGTTGTGGTTGTTGTTTTTGTTGTAGATGGCTCCCCTCTCTCCCTGGAGGAGTTGAGAAGCAGAATCCCAAAATCACTCAGAGACTCCGTCACTGATTCACTCACTCCCCAGGTGACTCACTCACTGATTCACTCACCCACTCACTCACTCCCCAGGTGACTCACTCACTGATTCACTCACCCACTTATTCACTAACCCACTCACTCACCCACTCACTCACCCACTCACTCACTCACTGATTCACTCACTCACTCCCCAGGTGACTCACTCACTGATTCACTCACCCACTCACCCACTCCCCAGGTGACTCACTCACTGATTCACTCACCCACTCACTCACCCACTCACTCACTCACTGATTCACTCACCCACTCACTCACCCACTCACTCACTCACTCACTGATTCACTCACTCACCCACTCACTCACCCACTCACTCACTCACTGATTCACTCACCCACTCACTCACTCCCCAGGTGACTCACTCACTGATTCACTCACCCACTCACTCACTGCCCAGGTAACTCACTCACTGAGTCACTCACTCACTGATTCACTCACCCACTCACTCACCCACTCACTCACTCACTCACTGATTCACTCACCCACTCACTCACCCACTCACTCACTCACTCACTGATTCACTCACCCACTCACTCACTCACTCACTGATTCACTCACTCACTTACTCACTCACCCACTCACTCACTCACTGATTCACTCACCCACTCACTCACTCCCCAGGTGACTCACTCACTGATTCACTCACCCACTCACTGACTCCCCAGGTGACTCACTCACTGATTCACTCACCCACTGATTCACTCACCCACTCACTCACCCACTTATTCACTCACCCACTCACTGACTCCCCAGGTGACTCACTCACTGATTCACTCACCCACTCACTCACCCACTCACTCACTCACTGATTCACTCACCCACTCACTCACCCACTCACTCACTCACTCACTGATTCACTCACTCACCCACTCACTCACCCACTCACTCACTCACTGATTCACTCACCCACTCACTCACTCCCCAGGTGACTCACTCACTGATTCACTCACCCACTCACTCACCCACTCACTCACTCACTCACTGATTCACTCACCCACTCACTCACCCACTCACTCACTCACTCACTGATTCACTCACTCACCCACTCACTCACCCACTCACTCACTCACTGATTCACTCACCCACTCACTCACTCCCCAGGTGACTCACTCACTGATTCACTCACCCACTCACTCACCCACTCACTCACTCACTCACTGACTCACTCACTCACTCACTCACCCACTCACTCACTCACTCACTGATTCACTCACTCACCCACTCACTCACCCACTCACTCACTCACTGATTCACTCACCCACTCACTCACTCCCCAGGTGACTCACTCACTGATTCACTCACCCACTTATTCACTAACCCACTCACTCACTCACTGGTTCACTCACCCACTGATTCACTCACCCACTCACTCACCCACTCACCCACTTATTCACTCACCCACTCACTGACTCCCCAGGTGACTCACTCACTGATTCACTCACCCACTCACTCACCCACTCACTCACTCACTGGTTCACTCACCCACTGATTCACTCACCCACTCACTCACCCACTCACCCACTTATTCACTCACCCACTCACTGACTCCCCAGGTGACTCACTCACTGATTCACTCACCCACTCACTCACCCACTCACTCACTCACTGGTTCACTCACCCACTTATTCACTAACCCACTCACTCACCCACTCACTCACTGATTCACTCACCCACTCACTCACTGCCCAGGTGACTCACTCACTGAGTCACTCACCCACTGATTCACTCACCCACTCACTCACTCACTCACCCACTCACCCACTCACTCACTCACTCACCCACTCACCCACTCACCCACTCACTCACCCACTCACTCACTCACCCACTCACTCACCCACTCACCCACTCACTCACCCACTCACCCACTCACTCACCCACTCACCCACCCACTCACTCACTCACCCACTCACTCACCCACTCACCCACTCACTCACCCACTCACCCACTCACTCACTCACTCACCCACTCACTCACTGGTTCACTCACCCACTGATTCACTCACCCACTCACTCACTCCCCAGGTGACTCAGCCACTGATTCACTCACCCACTGATTCACTCACCCACTGATTCACTCACCCACTCACTCACCCACTCTCTCACTCACTCACTCACCCACTCACTCACTCACCCACTCACTCACTGGTTCACTCACCCACTGATTCACTCACCCACTCACTCACTCCCCAGGTGACTCACCCACTGGTTCACTCACCCACTAATTCACTCACCACTCACTCACCCACCCACCCACTCACTCACCCACCCACTCACTCACTCACCCACTCACTCACTCACCCACCCACTCACTCACCCACTGATTCACTCACCCACTGATTCTCTCATCCACTGATTCACTCACCCACTCACCCACCCACTCACTCACTCACCCACCCACCCACTCACCCACCCACCCACTCACTCACCCACCCACTCACTCACTCACCCACTCACTCACTCACCCACCCACTCACTCACCCACTGATTCACTCACCCACACACCCACCCACTCACCCACCCACTCACCACTAGTTATAGTAGTTATATTACTAGTTAGTAGTAGTTACTGATAGTGATGGTTAGTGATGGTTGTGATAGTGATAGTTATAGTACTAGTTAGTGATACATATTCTTAGTTCTTTCGGTAAAGTCACGTTGAAGGGAAACAATAAAATAATAAAATATAAAACGTGACTACCGAAAAAACTACGAATATGAATTACTGCAGTCACGAAAGCTTTAAATCAAAATTTAGTTAGTGATAGTTAGTGATGGTTAGTGATAGTTATAGCACTAGATAGTGATAGTTATAGTACTAGTTAGTGATAGTTAGTGATGGTTAGTGATAGTTATAGCACTAGATAGTGATAGTTATAGTACTAGTTAGTGATAGTTAGTGATAGTTATAGCACTAGATAGTGATAGTTATAGTACTAGTTAGTGATAGTTAGTGATGGTTAGTGATAGTTATAGCACTAGATAGTGATAGTTATAGTACTAGTTAGTGATAGTGATAGTTAGTGATAGTTATAGCACTAGATAGTGATAGTTATAGTACTAGTTAGTGATAGTTAGTGATGGTTAGTGATAGTTATAGCACTAGATAGTGATAGTACTAGTTAGTGATAGTTAGTGATGGTTAGTGATAGTTATAGTACTAGTTAGTGATAGTTAGTGATGGTTAGTGATAGTTATAGCACTGGATAGTGATAGTTATAGTGCTAGTTAGTGGTAGTTATAGTACTAGTTAGTACTAGTTAGTGACGGTTAGTGGTAGTTAGTGATAGTTATAGTACTAGTTAGTGGTAGTTAGTGGTAGTTATATTACTAGTTAGTACTGGTTAGTGGTAGTTAGTGATAGTTATATTACTAGTTAGTGGTAGTTAGTGGTAGTTATATTACTAGTTAGTACTAGTTAGTGATGGCTAGTGATGTTATAGTACTAGTTAGTGGTAGTTATAGTACTAGTTAGTACTAGTTAGTGGTAGTTATATTACTAGTTAGTACTAGTTAGTGGTAGTTATAGTACTAGTTAGTGATAGTTATATTACTAGTTAGTGGTAGTTAGTGGTAGTGGTAGTTATAGTACTGGTTAGTGATAGTTAGTACTAGTTAGTGGTAGTTATATTACTAGTTACTACTAGTTAGTGGTAGTTAGTGATAGTTATAGTACTAGTCAGTGGTAGTTATAGAACTAGTTAGTGATAGTTATAGTATTAGTTGGTGGTAGTTAGTGATAGTTATATTACTAGTTAGTGGTAGTTAGTGGTAGTTATGTTACTAGTTAGTACTAGTTAGTGATAGTTAGTGATGGTTATAGTACTAGTTAGTGGTAGTTATAGTACTAGTTAGTACTAGTTAGTGGTAGTTATATTACTAGTTAGTACTAGTTTGTGGTAGTTATAGTACTAGTTAGTGATAGTTACATTACTAGTTAGTGGTAGTTAGTGGTAGTGGTAGTTATAGTACTGGTTAGTGATAGTTAGTACTAGTTAGTGGTAGTTATATTACTAGTTACTACTAGTTAGTGGTAGTTATTGATAGTTATAGTACTAGTCAGTGGTAGTTATAGTACTAGTTAGTGATAGTTATAGTATTAGTTGGTGGTAGTTAGTGATAGTTATATTACTAGTTAGTGGTAGTTAGTGGTAGTTGTATTACTAGTTAGTACTAGTTAGTGATAATTAGTGATGGCTATAGTACTAGTTAGTGGTAGTTATATTACTAGTTAGTACTAGTTAGTGATGGTTAGTGATATTTATAGTGCTAGTTAGTGGTAGTTATAGTACTAGTTAGTACTAGTTAGTGGTAGTTATATTACTAGTTAGTACTAGTTAGTGGTAGTTATGTTACTAGTTAGTACTAGTTAGTGGTAGTTATTGAGTTATAGTACTAGTCAGTGGTAGTTATAGTACTAGTTAGTGATAGTTATAGTATTAGTTGGTGGTAGTTAGTGATAGTTATATTACTAGTTAGTGGTAGTTAGTGGTAGTTGTATTACTAGTTAGTACTAGTTAGTGATAATTAGTGATGGTTATAGTACTAGTTAGTGGTAGTTATATTACTAGTTAGTACTAGTTAGTGATGGTTAGTGATATTTATAGTGCTAGTTAGTGGTAGTTATAGTACTAGTTAGTACTAGTTAGTGGTAGTTATATTACTAGTTAGTACTAGTTAGTGGTAGTTATAGTACTAGTTATTGATAGTTATATTACTAGTTAGTGGTAGTTAGTGATAGTGGTAGTTATAGTACTGGTTAGTGATAGTTAGTACTAGTTAGTGGTAGTTATATTACTAGTTACTACTAGTTAGTGGTAGTTAGTGATAGTTATAGTACTAGTTAGTGGTAGTTATAGTACTAGTTAGTGATAGTTATAGTATTAGTTAGTGGTAGTTAGTGATAGTTATATTACTAGTTAGTGGTAGTTAGTTTTAGTTGTATTACTAGTTAGTACTAGTTAGTGATAGTTAGTGATGGTTATAGTACTAGTTAGTGGTAGTTATAGTACTAGTTAGTACTAGTTAGTGGTAGTTATATTACTAGTTAGTACTAGTTAGTGGTAGTTATAGTACTAGTTAGTGATAGTTACATTACTAGTTAGTGGTAGTTAGTGATAGTGGTAGTTATAGTATTGGTTAGTGATAGTTAGTACTAGTTAGTGGTAGTTATATTACTAGTTAATACTAGTTAGTGGTAGTTAGTGATAGTTATAGTACTAGTTAGTGGTAGTTATAGTACTAGTTAGTGATAGTTATAGTATTAGTTAGTGGTAGTTAGTGATAGTTATATTACTAGTTAGTGGTAGTTAGTGGTAGTTATAGTACTAGTTAGTGGTAGTTAGTGATAGTTATATTACTAGTTAGTGATAGTAATATTACTAGGTAGTGATAGTTAGTGGTAGTTAGTGATAGTTATAGTACTAGTTAGTGATAGTGGTAGTTATAGTACTAGTTAGTGGTAGTTATATTACTAGTTAGTACTAGTTAGTGGTAGTTATAGTATTAGTTAGTGATATTTAGTGGTAGTTATAGTACAATTTAGTGATAGTTAGTGGCAGTTAGTGATAGTTATATTACTAGTTAGTGGTAGTTAGTGGTAGTTAGTGATAGTTATAGTACTAGTTAGTGGTAGTTAGTGGTAGTTATTGTACTATTTAGTGATAGTGGTAGTTAGTGATAATTATAGTACTAGTTCGTGGTAGTTAGTGGCAGTTAGTGATAGTTAGTGGTATTTATAGTATTAGTTAGTGATAGTTAGTGGTAGTTATAGTACTAGTTAGTGATAGTTAGTGGTAGTTAGTGGCAGTTATAGTACTAGTTAGTGGTAGTTATATTACTAGTTAGTACTAGTTAGTGATAGTTAGTGGTAGTTATAGTATTAGTTAGTGATAGTTAATGGTAGTAATAGTACTAGTTAGTGGTAGTTAGTGGTAGTTAGTGATAGTTGTAGTACTAGTTAGTGATAGTTAGTGGTAGTTAGTGGTAGTTATAGTACTAGTTAGTACTAGTTAGTGATGGTTAGTGGTTGTTAGTGATAGTTGTAGTACTAGTTAGTGATAGTTAGTGGTAGTTAGTGGTAGTTGTAGTACTAGTTAGTGATAGTTAGTGGTAGTTATAGTACTAGTTAGTACTAGTTAGTGATAGTTAGTGATGGTTAGTGATAGTTATAGCACTAGATAGTGATAGTTATAGTACTAGTTAGTGATAGTTAGTGATGGTTAGTGATAGTTATAGCACTAGATAGTGATAGTTATAGTACTAGTTAGTGATAGTGATAGTTAGTGATAGTTATAGCACTAGATAGTGATAGTTATAGTACTAGTTAGTGATAGTTAGTGATGGTTAGTGATAGTTATATCACTAGATAGTGATAGTACTAGTTAGTGATAGTGATAGTTAGTGATAGTTATAGCACTAGATAGTGATAGTTATAGTACTAGTTAGTGATAGTTAGTGATGGTTAGTGATAGTTATAGCACTAGATAGTGATAGTTATAGTACTAGTTAGTGATAGTTAGTGATGGTTAGTGATAGTTATAGCACTAGATAGTGATAGTTATAGTACTAGTTAGTGATAGTGATAGTTAGTGATAGTTATAGCACTAGATAGTGATAGTTATAGTACTAGTTAGTGATAGTTAGTGATGGTTAGTGATAGTTATAGCACTAGATAGTGATAGTTATAGTACTAGTTAGTGATGGTTAGTGATAGTTATAGTACTAGTTAGTGATAGTTAGTGATGGTTAGTGATAGTTTGAGCACTGGATAGTGATAGTTATAGTGCTAGTTAGTGGTAGTTATAGTACTAGTTAGTACTAGTTAGTGACGGTTAGTGGTAGTTAGTGATAGTTATAGTACTAGTTAGTGGTAGTTAGTGGTAGTTATATTACTAGTTAGTACTAGTTAGTGGTAGTTAGTGATAGTTATATTACTAGTTAGTGGTAGTTAGTGGTAGTTATATTACTAGTTAGTACTAGTTAGTGATGGTTAGTGATGTTATAGTACTAGTTAGTGGTAGTTATAGTACTAGTTAGTACTAGTTAGTGGTAGTTATATTACTAGTTAGTACTAGTTAGTGGTAGTTATAGTACTAGTTAGTGATAGTTATATTACTAGTTAGTGGTAGTTAGTGGTAGTGGTAGTTATAGTACTGGTTAGTGATAGTTAGTACTAGTTAGTGGTAGTTATATTACTAGTTACTACTAGTTAGTGGTAGTTAGTGATAGTTATAGTACTAGTCAGTGGTAGTTATATAACTAGTTAGTGATAGTTATAGTATTAGTTGGTGGTAGTTAGTGATAGTTATATTACTAGTTAGTGGTAGTTAGTGGTAGTTATGTTACTAGTTAGTACTAGTTAGTGATAGTTAGTGATGGTTATAGTACTAGTTAGTGGTAGTTATAGTACTAGTTAGTACTAGTTAGTGATAGTTATATTACTAGTTAGTACTAGTTAGTGGTAGTTATAGTACTAGTTAGTGATAGTTACATTACTAGTTAGTGGTAGTTAGTGGTAGTGGTAGTTATAGTACTGGTTAGTGATAGTTAGTACTAGTTAGTGGTAGTTATATTACTAGTTACTACTAGTTAGTGGTAGTTATTGATAGTTATAGTACTAGTCAGCGGTAGTTATAGTACTAGTTAGTGATAGTTATAGTATTAGTTGGTGGTAGTTAGTGATAGTTATATTACTAGTTAGTGGTAGTTAGTGGTAGTTGTATTACTAGTTAGTACTAGTTAGTGATAATTAGTGATGGTTATAGTACTAGTTAGTGGTAGTTATATTACTAGTTAGTACTAGTTAGTGATGGTTAGTGATATTTTTAGTGCTAGTTAGTGGTAGTTATAGTACTAGTTAGTGATAGTGGTAGTTAGTGGCAGTTATAGTACTAGTTAGTGGTAGTTATGTTACTAGTTAGTACTAGTTAGTGGTAGTTATTGAGTTATAGTACTAGTCAGTGGTAGTTATAGTACTAGTTAGTGATAGTTATAGTATTAGTTGGTGGTAGTTAGTGATAGTTATATTACTAGTTAGTGGTAGTTAGTGGTAGTTGTATTACTAGTTAGTACTAGTTAGTGATAATTAGTGATGGTTATAGTACTAGTTAGTGGTAGTTATATTACTAGTTAGTACTAGTTAGTGATGGTTAGTGATATTTATAGTGCTAGTTAGTGGTAGTTATAGTACTAGTTAGTACTAGTTAGTGGTAGTTATATTACTAGTTAGTACTAGTTAGTGGTAGTTATAGTACTAGTTAGTGATAGTTATATTACTAGTTAGTGGTAGTTAGTGATAGTGGTAGTTATAGTACTGGTTAGTGATAGTTAGTACTAGTTAGTGGTAGTTATATTACTAGTTAGTACTAGTTAGTGGTAGTTAGTGGTAGTTATAGTACTAGTTAGTGGTAGTTATAGTACTAGTTAGTGATAGTTATAGTATTAGTTAGTGGTAGTTAGTGATAGTTATATTACTAGTTAGTGGTAGTTAGTGGTAGTTGTATTACTAGTTAGTACTAGTTAGTGATAGTTAGTGATGGTTATAGTACTAGTTAGTGGTAGTTATAGTACTAGTTAGTACTAGTTAGTGGTAGTTATATTACTAGTTAGTACTAGTTAGTGGTAGTTATAGTACTAATTAGTGGTAGTCACATTACTAGTTAGTGGTAGTTAGTGATAGTGGTAGTTATAGTACTGGTTAGTGATAGTTAGTACTAGTTAGTGGTAGTTATAGTACTAGTTAGTGATAGTTATAGTATTAGTTAGTGGTAGTTAGTGATAGTTATATTACTAGTTAGTGGTAGTTAGTGGTAGTTATAGTACTAGTTAGTGGTAGTTAGTGATAGTTATATTACTAGTTAGTGATAGTAATATTACTAGTTAGTGATAGTTAGTGGTAGTTAGTGATAGTTATAGTACTAGTTAGTGATAGTGGTAGTTATAGTACTAGTTAGTGGCAGTTAGTGATAGTTATATTACTAGTTAGTGGTAGTTAGTGGTAGTTAGTGATAGTTATAGTACTAGTTAGTGGTAGTTAGTGGTAGTTATTGTACTATTTAGTGATAGTGGTAGTTTGTGATAGTTATAGTACTAGTTCGTGGTAGTTAGTGGCAGTTAGTGATAGTTAGTGGTATTTATAGTATTAGTTAGTGATAGTTAGTGGTAGTTATAGTACTAGTTAGTGATAGTTAGTGGTAGTTAGTGGCAGTTATAGTACTAGTTAGTGGTAGTTATATTACTAGTTAGTACTAGTTAGTGATAGTTAGTGGTAGTTATAGTATTAGTTAGTGATAGTTAGTGGTAGTAATAGTACTAGTTAGTGGTAGTTAGTGGTAGTTAGTGATAGTTGTAGTACTAGTTAGTGATAGTTAGTGGTACTTATAGTACTAGTTAGTGATAGTTAGTGGTAGTTAGTGGTAGTTATAGTACTAGTTAGTACTAGTTAGTGATGGTTAGTGGTTGTTAGTGATAGTTGTAGTACTAGTTAGTGATAGTTAGTGGTAGTTATAGTGCTAGTTAGTGATAGTTAGTGGTAGTTAGTGATGGTTGTGTTGGTGTGTGTAGGAGCATCCCCTGCTAGGATGTCCCTGCTTCTGGCTACACCCGTGCAGAACGTCGGCGGTGATGCGGAGTATGATGTCTCACATCAGGTGATGGTGGTGGTGATGGTGGTGATGGTGATGGTGGTGGTGATGGTGGTGGTGATGGTGGTGGTGATGGTGGTGGTGGTGATGGTGGTGATGGTGATGGTGGTGATGGTGGTGGTGATGGTGGTGATGGTGGTGATGGTGATGGTGGTGATGGTGGTGGTGATGGTGGTGATGGTGGTGGTGGTGGTGATGGTGGTGATGGTGGTGATGGTGATGGTGGTGATGGTGGTGGTGATGGTGGTGATGGTGGTGATGGTGATGGTGGTGATGGTGGTGGTGATGGTGGTGGTGATGATGGTGGTGGTGATGGTGGTGGTGATGGTGGTGGTGATGGTGGTGGTGGTGGTGGTGATGGTGGTGGTGATGGTGGTGGTGATGGTGGTGGTGATGGTGGTGGTGGTGGTGATGGTGGTGGTGATGGTGATGGTGGTGATGGTGGTGGTGGTGATGGTGGTGATGGTGGTGGTGGTGGTGATGGTGGTGGTGATGGTGGTGGTGGTGATGGTGGTGATGGTGGTGGTGATGGTGATGGTGGTGGTGGTGATGATGGTGATGGTGGTGGTGGTGATGATGGTGGTGGTGATGGTGGTGGTGGAGGTGGTGATGGTGGTGGTGGTGATGGTGGTGGTGGTGATGGTGGTGGTGGTGATGGTGGTGATGGTGGTGGTGGTGATGGTGATGGTGGTCATGGTGATGGTGGTGATGGAGGTGATGGTGGTGATGATGGTGGTGATGGTGGTGGTGGAGGTGGTGATGGTGGTGGTGGTGGTGATGGTGGTGGTGGTGA